>PVKS010049835.1:0-11802 GCA_004027875.1 Aplodontia rufa
TAAAATTCAATTTTAACTAGCAAGTTATTATGATGCATTCCAATCAGATAATGTATAAAGTAATTGAATAAATGATAATCTATTTGACTCATACCTTAAAACATGTTCACATCCATGTCAAAAAGTCTTTACTAACCTGAAATTTAGGTGCTCAGTGCTGAAACTGCAGGTTGCCCAAATTGTATTTCACATCTACTATATATACTTCAATGGAGCATTTGTAAAAAAACTATATTTTTATTCCAAATATGATTTAATTGTATCTTTCCCTTGCATTCTAAAAAATAATTTAGTGAGACCATCATTTAAGAAGCAAAAGAACTTCATATTTCACCTTTCTTTGGATTTATGATATAAATATGCATATATCCTCTCCCTCACTGAATTAAGAACCCTTTAATGAAGGGCCACTCATGATCAAATGCCATAATGGAGCCAGGGGAATAAGTCATCTTAGGGTGGAAATTTGTGGTAGTGAATTACATTAATTTTCCCAGTTGATACCAAAAGGAAGTTTTAAAGGCACATCCTATAATATGAACATAATTGAAAATATTTTAGTAATTTGAGCAGAATTATGCATATTATCCAGTTAATAGAGTAAAAACACAATTTCTGTTAAATAATCTAATTCAATACATAGATTCTGAAAGTTTGCTTATCCTCTACAATATTTTATATAGTTTTGATGAAGAAAAACTCTGGAGAACACTTATTCTGAATAGGAGCATCAGATTTTGTATTGACTAAATATTTGCCCTCTCCAGATTTATATGGTTGGGTATAATAAATCTCTTGCTCTCTGGGTTACTTTGAATATCTGTTGTAACTGATACCTTGCTTACTTGCCAAAATCATCAACATAATAAGGACTTCTCTCACCAATGGATCTTTATGGATGACAAATATCCAAAATGTCTTGATGAATGATCAGCACATTTACAACTATTCATATGATGTTCATTTCCCTATTGCATGTGTAAGCACAGTCAAATTATAAGGGATTTCATCACCAAGACAACCTCTGAGTGTACCAAGAAATCTCAAGTTTTAAATTGGCATCATCTTTAACTTAAAATGAGTCACAAAATCATTCCAAGTTTGATTTCTCTATATAAAACATACAGATGATAATTACTACATAAAGGTTACCAACAAAGCAGGCTACCAGCTTCAGTGTAATTTGTTTCTGAAATGCATTTATCACGTGGGTACAGATGTAAAAACAAAGAATTACAGAGAAGTTTCTAATAACCGATTGAAGTGAATGCTTGATTTGGAGGTAGGGAAGCAAACTGAAAGTGATAGATAATTTTACGTGTCAACTTAGAGGGTGGTTTCCAATGACACATTTAAATTGCTGCACCTTGAGTAAGGCGACCTGCCCTCCATAATGTAGTTGAAGGCCAGGATGGATCAAAGAGCCCACTGTTCCCAAGCAAGAGGGGTTGTTCGCCACCAGATTGCCCTCAGGTGTCACCCATGCTTCATCTCTCATGGGTCTCCATGGCCCACACTGCCAATTCTGGACTTGCTGTTGTGTTTCTCTATGTCTGTTTGTCTGTCTCTTTCTTTGTTTATATATCTATGCATCTCTCTATACATATCGTGATACATGTAATAGCATATGAATCTACATATAGACATACATATGTAAATGTGTGTGCATTTGTGTTGATTTTTTTCTGGAGAACCTTAAAACAGTCAACAGTAGAAGCATTCAGAAGGTAAAAAGATATAATATAAAAATGCTCTTCAAAATTTTTGGGAGTATGACATAACAATACAATATTAAAATCCATTTATAAACTGGTTAACTGTATTTCCAATCTTGTGACACCCAGAGTCATCAGACAGAGTCATGCTGACTTTAAATTCTCAAAACCTGTGCACCATCCATCTGACAAGCTATGAGTCCAGAGCCCTGGATCCACTAAAACAGAAGCAATTTTTCTCTAGTGTACACGAAGTTGTACTGTGTATATCACAGTCCTGATGACAAAAGACTGATATCCTTTATTAAGGAAAGCATTTAGAAATGAATAAGTAATATCAAGATAGGAAAGAAGACCAACGGAATAGAATAGAAGACCCTGAAACAAACCCTCAAATCTTTAAACAGCTGATTTTTGACAAAGGGGGACAAAATATTACACGGAGGGGAGAAAGCCTCTTCAACAATTGTTGTTTGTTCTACAAATGGTGTTGGACAAACTGGACAGTCACTTGCAGAAAGTTGAAATTAGACCCGTATCTTTCTCCTTGCACAAGAATCAAATCAAAATGGATCAAGGAGCTAGGAATTAAACCAGCTACACTGTAACTGATGGAAGACAAATTAGGTCCAACACTTCAGCATTTGGGAGTAGGCAAAGACTTTCTCAACATGTCTCCTAAAGTGAAGGAAGTAAAGTCAAAAATCAGTGAATGGAATGCCATGAAGCTAAAAAGCTTTTGTACTGTCAAGGAAACATTCAAAAGAATCAAGAGGTTTCCAATGGAAATGGAGAGAATCATGAGCTATGATTCCTCTGATAGGGGTCTCGCATCCAGAATCTACAAAACCCTCAAAAGTCTCAACTACAAAACACAAACAACCCAATTAATAAATGGGCCAAAGAGCTAAATAGAAACTTCTCAACAGAGGACATTGATCAAGCTAATGAATACATGAGAAAGTGCTCCAAATCACTCGTAATCAGAGAAATGCAAATGAAAGCTACATTAAGATATCACCTCACGCCAGTCAGAATGGCAAAAATGAAGAAAATAAAGAATAATAGATGCTGGAGGGGCTGTGGAGAGATACGCATCTTAACCCACTGTTGGTGGAGCTGCAGACTGGTACAGCCCCTCTGGAAAGCAGTGTGGAGAATCCTCAAAAAACTAGAGATGAGCCCACCATATGATCCTGCTATCCCTCTCTTGGGTATTTTTCCAGGGGATTTAGAATCAGCACATTATAGTGACACAGCAATATCTATGTGCATAGCAGCTCAATTTTCTCTTGCTAGATTATAGAAACAACACAGATGTCCCTCACTGGATGAATGGATCCAAAAACTGTGGTACATATATACCATGGAATTTTACACAGCAATTAGAAACAATGATATTGCAGCCTTTGAAGGTAAATGGATGGCTATGGAAGAAATTATGCTTAGTAATATCAGCTTAACGCAGAGAACCAAGGGTCGAATGTCTCCACTCATCTGTGGAGCTGGAACTAGACCCTGGCCATTGAGAAAGGTGGTCTATTATCATGTGTTAAACCCAGATAAGGTGTAATGTTATACAACCTAATACATTTTTAGAGATACTGTGGGAAGGGGAAGGGAGGGATAAGGGTGGGTAATTGGGGGCACCCTCCTGGGGGTAAATCTAATATCCAGAATCTACACACATTTTATATTATTTTGTTAAAAACTTGAATGGTTGTTCAATAATAAATTTCTCAATAAAAAAAGAAATGAAGAAGTAAATGAAAAAATTCTGAAGATATATATATATAGTATAAGAAAATAATTTTACAAGGACATAATAGTTCACTGCATAATAAAAAGTTTCCTTCAATGAATATCAAACAAAAATTTACAAGAGATAGCTTTCTTCATATACCAAATTTAGAATAAATACATTAAACATTTATTCAAGTATGAGGATAATAAATAGCAACATAAAATTAAGTAATACCTAACATCTACTGAGTATTTCCTCTATGCCAGCATTATACTAAACTGATTCATTTAATTAACATTCACAAAGGTATAATGAGATGAACACAGTCAGTCCCATTTTGCAGGAGAGAAGACTGACTTAGAGAGCTTAGGCATACACATTGTCAACAGAAACCACAGCATAAAATTTCAGAATTGTGCCTCCCTTCCTGTTGGAGTATAGGTCAGAATAATTTTTGTTAGACACTTTGAAAATATACACCAGGCTCCTTAAAAACTGCCAATAGATCTTGACCTAAGCATTCTGTTTAAAGATGATTATAATAATGTTACTGATTAATACATAAAGATGGAAGCATTTTAAATTTGTCACAATGACTAAAATTAATTAAAATACATCTGTGTGAAGCAAATCAATAAGTCATGAAAATTATATTCTCATCAAGCATTTCACAGTATTTTTAAGAAAAGAAAGGCAGGAAGGAAAGATTGCAAATAACATAGAGCATAAACCCTTAGGCAGCAACAAGAGATAAAATGACAATTATTTCTTGGCCGTGGAAGGTGGTGCACACCTGTAGTGCCAGCACCTCAGGAGGCTGAACCAGGAGAAATCTAAGTGTGATGCCAGCCCCAGGCACTTAGCAAGATCTTGTCTCAAAAGACAAAATAAAGACTTAGGATGCAGTTCAGTAAAGCACCCCCAGGTTCAGTTCCAGAACCAGGAAAAAAGCAAAACAATTATATGACTTATTTTTCCCATGATATTCATATTCTAGCATAAAACAAAAGTACATAAACACAAATAAATGAGTCACTTAAGATACATGTTAAGGGTACAAAATGAAGCAGGCTAAAGGATATTGAGAAGGTAAGAAGAATGACTATAGGTTTAGTATCAATTTTAATTTTTAATTATTATTTTAAGTGAACAAAGTTATAAAATATGGTAATTTGACACATGGCTATTTGCCATATGTTTAAATAATGATCTATTAAGGACAGTTAAAATTTCCTTCTCCTTAAATTTTTCAGTTTGAGTAACATATAATAATTTTCTGCATTTATGATATAGTGTGGTGTTTAAACATATACACACAAAATAGACCTCAATGAAAGAGGGACATGTGATCTAAAACTCAGAGGAGAGCAAGGGCTTAACTTTGTCTGTGCCTGGAGAAGGCAAAGCACAGAACAAGCACTGCACTTAGATGTGTGATGCTGATACATTCAAAGATTTTGTGTGGCTAAAGTTGGTAAATAAGTAGAAAATGGGGTCTAATAAGTGATGGACTTGGGCACAGCTAACAAGGACCCTCTAAGATAATCAGTACATTGCCTTCTCTTCTCAGGTACAGGAGGGTTCAGAGAGTTTTGAGTAGAGGGGTGTTAGTAGTGGACATGATTTTGAAGAACTCTTTTTTTTTTTAAGAGAGAAGGACAGTGAGAGAGAGAGAGAGAGACAGAGAGAATAAATTTTTATTGAATTTTTTACATGTCTTTCGTTGCTCCACACGTAGTTGTGTACATGGGTGCTGGGGTTTGAACCTGTGTACTCATGCATACCAGGCAAGGGCCGTAACTGCTGAGCCACTGCTCCAGCCCTTGAAGAACAACTCTTAAAGCTCTTCTAGAAAAGGCAAGGGTAGAAGACAGGAGACCCTATCGGGAGCAAGTTGACTAATTAAAGCAGGTTGTTACAATCAGTCACCCCAGAAGGGAACATTGGAGATTAATTGTAGTTGTCAGATTCTTGATATGTTTTAACATTAGAGACAATAGTATTTCTTGAAGATCATTATGGGGTATGAATGTAATAGATAAATTATGCCTGATTATAATTATTTCAGACTAAGAAATTGAAAGGATAGAGTTGCCTTTAAATAACATGGCTAAAAAATGTATGTCTGGGTATTTTGGAAGGGGATCAAAAGGATGATTTTGCACCTGTTGAATTGGAAATGCTGATTTTGACTCAAACTGGGGAGGCTGAATAGCTCCTGGTTATATGAATCTGGAGTTCAGGAGAGAAGGTGTTATGGTTCGAATCTGGAATATCCTCCTAAGGCTCATGTGTTGAAGGCTTGGTCCCTGATGCAGCAATAGTGGGGCTTTTAGGAAGTGATTAGATCATAAGAGCTCTGATCTCAGTAGTTGGTTAATCCATTGATAACAGAATGGGCTAAGGGAGGTGGTGACAATTGTAAGTGGTAGGGCATGGTTGAAGGAAGGAGATCACTAGGGGGGTGTACCCTCCATCCCCTTTATCATCCTCCTCCTCTTCCTCCTCCTCCTCCTTCTCCTTCTCCTTCCTTCTCCTTCTCCTTCTCCTTCTCCTTCTCCTTCTCCTTCTCCTTCTCCTTCTCCTTCTCCTTCTCCTTCTCCTTCTCCTTCTTCTTCTTCTTCTTCTTCTTCTTCTCTTCCTCCTCCTTCTCCTCCTCCTTCTTTTCCTTCTTCCTCTTCTTCTGCCTCCTGGCTGCCATGAGATAACCATCTTTTCTCTACCACACTCCTCTGCCATGATATTCTGCCACACCTCAGGCTCAAAGCAACAAAGCCAGCTCACTGTGGACTGAAAACTGTTAAACCATTAGCCAAAATAAATCTTTGTTCCTTTTAAGTTGTTTATATTAGGTGCTTTAGTTATAGCAATGAAAAATTAACCCAGAAGTCAGGACTGTACACATATATTTGGGAACTATTATTGTGTATCACATTTTGTCAGTTTCTTGATCTTTCCTCTACAGCATATATCATTTGTGTACAAGTTATCAGGCCAGAAAACACCACTTTTCATTGATAGCTGTTTGGCTGATCCTGCTATATTTACATGTTTTGTAGGAAGAGAAGAGTGAGGGGTTTAATGGCCTGGAAAGCAACCTCCAGGCAATGCTGGTAAGTTCTCCAGGTTCCTCCATCCACAGGTTAAGATAATTCCTAGGTGCATATGGTATATAATTTCCAGGCTTCCAAATAAGGAATGGACTTCAGTTGCCTGCAGAAAGTGGTAATGCATAACATGTGGCTCATTGTATTCTCCTCCCTCATATCACTTACTTGATCTTCTAGGATCAAGTAAGGACTTCCAGGACTTACTTCTGCCCAGTAAAATTATTTGTACTCATATTCAGATCTCAGAGATCTGCAAGTGAACACAAATTATGAATTAACAATAATAATAATCCCATGGAAAGCTGCTCAGAATGGGATTTCGAAACTGAGTCACTCACAGGCCCAGTGGCAATAGGCCCTTTAGCGTTTGGTGAGATAACAATAACCCTGTGCATAGTGTCATACCACCATTAGCAACACTACAGAGGTCTAGAATTTGAGAGATGTGAGGTTATGTTACTTTTTAAGAACAGGAAGCAGGCTGGTTTTAAAACAGGCATCAAAGCCCTGGCAAGAGAAAACAACAGAATTGGTTCAGTCCACAGTAAGAGAAATCAAGGAAAAATGGCAGTGCCTAAACAATATGCACAAATAGCTCCCTCGATTTGCCTGCAGGAAACCGAAGGCCTCAACTGAGTTGTGATCTCGTAGTATAATACACATCCAGCTCAAGATCTGCCCCATCACTCCTCACTGCTGTAAGAGAAATTACTAGTCACATAATATTAGACCAAGCAAATATTGAGTCTGCCCCAGGAAGAAAGGGAAAATCCATGAAAGGAATTTCACAAAATAGTTTCTAGGCTCTTTCAAAAATCACAATGGCAGGATTAAAAATGGATGCTGAGGCAGTAGCCAATGCATCAGGACAGAGTATAAGGACAAATAATGGAGATTATTATTTTTTTTAAGAGAGAGGGACAGTGAGAGAGAGAGAGAGAAAGAAATAGAGAATCAATTTTTATTTATTTTTCCATCTAGTCTTGATTTCTCTGACACTTAGCTGTGTACATGGTGCTGGGGTTTGAACTCAGGTCCCTGTGCATGCCAGGCAAGCGCTTTAACTGCTAAACCATGGGGATCCAGCCCGATGATGGAGATTATTGAAATGTAAATGTATTAAGAGTTTTAAGATGTTGACATTTGGGCACCAGGATGACCCAGAATAAATTAAACAGAAATGCTAGAACTGCCTTGGCAGATATTTAATGAAGAAATCAAAGTCCTAATAGAGCTTGTCACAGTCAAAGAATATATTTTACAGCACCAGTGAATCCACCTGATAACCACATTATATAGGAAGGTTCAAAGGGTATGTTTCATTAAAGTTTGAAATAATAGATTCCTTATTGTCAATCACAATAGAATGCTGGAATTCAGAGGCCCACTTGTAGTGTTTAATCATCAGAGGCAACCTTCATAATTTTGACAGTATGCAATAAGACAGAAATCTGGATTTACAGGTGTCTGTTTTGATAATTATATAGGCAAGATCTATAGACAGTCAACAGAGGTATTGACTCATATAACTGTTTTGGTTTAGATATGACGTATCTCTCAAAATCTCATATGTAAGATAATGCAAGAAAGTTGAGAGGCGAGATTAACCTAATCAGTCCATTCATTGCTAGTAGGCGTTAACTGTGTGGTAACTGTAGGCATATAAAGTATGGCTAGAGAAGGCGGGTCTCCGGGGCATGTCTTTGGGGTTATTTTGTTCGTGGTGAGGGGAACTGACTCTTTCTGCTTGAAGTTCTTCATGTTCTGATGTGCTTGTCTCCACATTCTTGCACCTTGATGTTCTGTCTCTCTGTGGGCCTAGAGCTATAGAACCAACCATCTATCCACTGAGAACTCTGAAACTGTGAGCTCTGAATAAACTTTTCCGTCTCTAATACTGTTTTTGTCATGTTTAATGGTCACAGTGGTGAAAAAGCTAACTACAAAAGAAGTTGGTACCAAGAATGGGGCATAGAAAGAGCAATGTGCCAAAGCAAGACCAAAATTCATCTGGATAAAGTCTTATAGCACCATGTCTAAAATCCGGGGCTCGTGGCATCATGTTATTCTCTCCAAAGGGCTTGTGTATCTCCAGCCAGATGGCCTTGCTGGTTGCAGCTCCCATGGCCTTTCTTAACTTATCTATGCTTAATTCCTGCAGACTTCTTTAGCAGAAATCCCAAATTATTATTCACTGGCATCTCTTAATCTTGGGGGCCTCCACTCAGCTTTGGCTTCCTTAGCACTTCACACATCACCTTCTCAGGTCTCTGGATCCTGCTGCACTTTGCCTGGTCTCCCAGATCTTCTTTTGAAATCTTGGTGGAAGCCTCCATGACCCACTAATTCCAACATTCCATATTCCTGCAAAACAGCACCATGTGGTTGATGCCATGGTCTGCCACCATCTTGAACAGTAACAAAGACTCCTGGGACTGTAGCTGCAGCAGTCTCTGAGTGCCTGTGTGACTGATCATGGTGAAACAACTTACATCCAAGTGTCCCCCCCACCAACCCCTTTGCAATTAGGGTACCCCACTGGTCTCTTCTCAAGAAATTTTTTACTTTTACATCCTTGAGCCTAAATTAGGTGGGATCTTATTTATTCCTGAGATGCCCTCAATTCATCTTTCTTATTGTTTCTGAGTAAAATATTTAGCAGATCTTTAGTGGCTATAATCTCATCAACAACCACACCTTCCTTGGTTCCAGTTCTACACAATTTTCTGCATCAACTATAAGTTTTTAAAATACTTTTGCTCTGATTTCTACTCCTGATTCTCATAGTGAACTTTCTAAAAGCTACAAGCAATATCCATTCCACTGTCTGAATTCTATGCTACCTAGAAATTTTTTCTGCAAGATTAGGAAGTCCATCACCTTTAAATTCAGCCTCCCAGAAAGTCTCAGTACCTAGGAAAAATGCAGACAACTTCTTAGCCAGAACATAACACATATGGTCTCTGTTCCAATTTCCAAAAGAGTCCTTTTCCTCTGAAACCTTACGACCTCAGTCTTTACTGTGCACAGTCCTATTTGCATTCTGGTCTGAGCTCCCACCAGTATCACCCACTAAACAGTATAAAACTGTTCAAGCTTGCATCTATATACTTTTCAAAATTCCTGCCACAAATTTCAAAAAACTCCCAAATCTTCTGAACCATGTGTTTAGGTTAGTCACAGTAACAATCTCACTTCTTGGGACTAATTTCTGTTTTAGTTGGCCTTTTTAGCACTCTGGCCATAAAAACCTGACAAAAACAATTTTAGAGGATGAAAAGTTTATATGGAGCTGAGTTTCAGAGGTCTCAGTCCATAAATGGCTGACGCCACTGCTCTGGACCCAAGAAGATGCAGAATATCATGGTGCAAGACATGGAGAAAAGCAGATAAAAACATGAAAAATGCCAAGCAGAGACAGACAGTTCCCCTCACCATGGGCAAAATATCAACTGCAAAGGTATGCTCCTGGTGACCCACCCTCTCCAGCCACACCCTACATGCCTACAGTTACCACACAAGGAATTAAAAAACTGATGACCTCAAAGCCCATGATTTAGTCATTTAACCTCTAAACTTTCTTGTATTACATAAGCTTTTGGGAGACACCTCATATATAAACTGTAACATTCACCCCTGGCCCCCATAACTCATCCCCATTTCACAATATAAAATACATGTAGTCTATTTTCATGCATCCCCACAGTCTAAACAGTTCCAGGACTTCCCAAAAGTCCAAGTCCAAATTCTCTCTCTTCTCCTGGCTAGCCACGTCTTAAGCTTCTTTCCTCTGCCATGTGCTTGCACCTGATGTTCTGCTTTCCCTCAGGCCCAGAGTAGAGGAGTTGACCATCTGAGCAATGGACTGTGATCTCTGAACCTCTGCGCCCCGAATAAACCTTTACTCCTCCAAAAGTTTTCATATCAAGTCTTTTGTTCACAGTACCAATAACTAAAGGAGGAACACGAATGTTAATATGCCATGAGCAAAAGCTTGGTAAAAGCTGCTACAAAAGGATATAAACAATGTATCATCCTATTTCTAAGAAATATTCAGTACTCAGTTTTAGTACCCATTATTCAAGGAGTGGGCTAGTGCCCTTGAGGATAATGATGATTCCCTGCAATATTTCCAAATTAATTTTTTACTGTTTTTCAGAGAAACTGAAAAGTGGACAAAGGGAAATATTCCAATATTAAAAATCTAGCCTCTGAGGTCGCACTGAACCGGGGAAAATCTCATCATGGTCCCCCGGTAAGAGTGAAGCATATACATGTCATGTGATGAATTATGACTTTTTTCCAGGGACCCAGTGGGTCATGAAGTGTCATTTTTCTGGTTCCTTAATGCATAACCATAATGTATGTGATAATCAACTGACAGAACTCTTGCATTGTTTTCTTGGCCTATGGAGTATGAACTACTGGAGTAGGAAACAGAAAGTCCCTGAAACTGCAAGGACCTACAGCCATGAGAGTAATTCAAAGCAATATCATATCCCAGATAAATGTCAGAGATTATTCTCATTTTTAAAGGCTTTAATTCAATATTTTGATTAATGGAAGGAAGGAAAGAAGGAAAGGAGGAAGGGATAGTGAATGGAGGAATGGAGACGAGGAAAAAGGAAGAAATAGAAGAGAGTTTTACAAGTTCATCCATGATTAGCTAGTGCCAGTACGGCATTGCTTTCTATTGCTGAGCACCAATCTATTATGCGGACAGAACGCCTTTTCACTCTCCATTCACCAGCTAATGGTTCACATCATAGCTTTATGTTTAACTTTTCTGGAACCTGATGAATTGCTTTTCAAATCAACTGCTCTATTTTACATTCCCAGGAGTGATTCATGAGACGTGCAACTTCTCCACATCCTTACCAACATTTGGTGATCTGTCTTGTTTTGTTTCACCATTCTAGAGGGTGTGAAGTGGTATCTTACTATTGTTTTAATTTTGACTTATCTAATAAACAATAATGTTAAAAATATTTTGATGTTCTCATATGTTCATATCTTTTCTTTGGTAATTTTTCATCTTTCACTCATTTTTCTGATTAGGCTAGTTATCTTCCAACTACTGACATTAAAATCTTTTATAAATTCTGGATTTTTAAAATCAGAAATATATTTGTGAATTTTACTCCAGTCTGTTGCTTGATTTATTTATTTTCTTAATAGTAGAGTTTGAAGTAAAAAAGTTTTGAATTTTGATAGGATCCAATTTGTCACTTTT
>PVKS010049836.1:0-11804 GCA_004027875.1 Aplodontia rufa
ATACTTCTAATAAATGTGGAAAAAAAAAAAGAATCAGGACAGATCCTGAGTTATGTTCTAACTCAAATCTCTACAAAACGAAGAACAGTCTAATCCCAAAGCAGCAGAAAACAGTAAATAATTAAGATCAAAGCTGAAATCACTAAAATTGAGAACAAAAAAAAAAACATAATTGACAAAACAAAGAGCTGGTTCTTCGAACAACTAAATAAAATTGACAGACCACTAGCTAATCTAACTAAAAGAAGGAGAAAATCACAGCAATTCAACAAAATCATCAATGAAAAGGGGGTGATCACCACTCATCCACTTGAAATCAAACAGATTATCAGAACATATTTTCAAAAACTATACTCCTATAAATCAGATAATTTGGATGACAAGGACAAATTTCTAGACACATACAACATTCCCAAATTGACACAGGATGAAACTGAAATCCTAAATAGCTCAATAACAGGCACGGAAATCCATACAGCAATTAAAAGTCTTCCAAAGAAGAAAAGCCGAGGACCTGATGGATTCTCTGAACAGTATTATCACACCTTTCAAACAGAGCTAACACCTCTCCTTCTTAAGCTATTCCAAGACAATGAAAAAGAGGGAACTCTCCCAAATACTTATTATGAAGGAACCATAACACTGATACCAAAACCCAACAAAGACAATTCGAAAAAAGAAAACTACAGACCAACATTCCTCATGAACATCGATGCAAAAATCCTTAATAAGGTTCTTGCAAACCACATTCAAAACCTCATATCAAGAGGGGCTGGTGCAGTGGCTCAGTGGTTACAGTGCTTGCCTGGTATGCGCGAGTACCTGGGTTGAAACCCCAGCACCCAGGTACACAACTAAGTGTCAGAGCAATGAAAGCCATGTGAAAAACTCAATAAAAATTGATTCTCTGTCTCTCTCACTGTCCTTCTCTCTAAAAAAAAAAAAGAATCAAGAAAATAATTCATCATGATCAAGTAGGCTTCATTCCAGGTGTGCAAGGCTAGTTCAACATATGCAAATTGAAAAACGTGATTCATCACTTAAACAGAATTAAGGATAAAACCCATATGATATTCTTAATAGATGTAGAAAAGGCCTTCGATAAAATCCACCACTGTTTTATGCCCAAAACTCTAGAGAAAAAAAGGGATCAAAGGAACTTATCTTAACTTTGTAAAGCCCATATATGCCAAACCCTCAACTAGTATAATTCTAAATGGAGAAAACTTGATGCATTTCCACTGAACTTGGGAACAAGACAAGATTGCCCACTATCACCACTTTTATTCAATATAGTCCTCAAGACCCAGGCTGGAACACTCAGGCAAGAGGAGGAAATCAAAGGGATAAGAATAGGAAGGGAGGAAGTCAAACTATTCTTTTTTGCTGATGACCTGATCCTATATCTGGAAGATCCAAGAAACTCCACCAGAAAACTGCTAGAGCTAATAAACACATTTGGTAAAGTAGCAAGCTACAAGATCAATACCCATAAATCAATAGCTTTCCTATATGCCAACAACATTAGGGCAGAGGAAATTAGGAAACCAGGCCCATTCATAATAACCACTAAAAGAATAAAATACTTGGGAATCAATCTAACAAGAGAAGTCTCTACAATGAAAATTATTGAACACTGAAAACAGAAATTGCAGAAGACCTGAGAAGATGGAAAGATGTTCTGTGCTCTTGGTTAGGTCAAATTAATATAATTAAAATGGCCATTCTGCCAAAAGCACTGTACAGATTCAATGCAATCCTCATCAAGATTCCAATGTCATTCTTTGCAGATAGAGAAAATGCAATTCTCAAATTCATATGGAACAACAAGAAACCCAGAATAGCCAAAACATTACTAACAAGGAAAGATGAAACAGTGGTTTTTCAATACCAGGTCTAAAATTATACTATAGGGCTGTAGTAATAAAAACAGCATGGTATTAGTATCAAATTAGGAATGAAGACCAATGGAATAGAATAGAAGACCCTGAGACAGACCCACAAATCTATAAACATCTGATCTTTGACAAAGGAAGTCAAAATATAACATGTAGGAGAAACAGCCTATTCAAGAAATGGTGCTGGACAAACTATACAGCCACTTGCAGAAAACTGGAATTAGATCCTTATCTTTCACCTTGCACAAAAATCAAATCTAAAAAATCTAAATGGATCAAGGAATTAGGAATTAAACCAGCTACCATACATCTGCTAGAAGAAAAATTAGGACCAACACTCCAGTATATGGGAGTTGGCAATGACTTCCTCAACAAGACTTCTAAAGTGAAAGAATTATGGTAAAAATTCAATGAGTGTGATGTCATTAAACTAAAAAGTTTCTGTACAGCCAAGAAAATTCTCAAAATAGTCAAGAGACCACCTACAGAATGGGAGAGAATCATGGCCTGTGATCACTTTGACAGGGGACTAATATCCAAAATTTAAAAGAACTCAAAACACTCAATAACAAAAACATAAACAATCCAACCAATAATTGGGCCAGAGAGCTAAACAAAAACTTCTCAACAGAGGTCATTGAGCAAGCCAATGAATACATTGGCAATCAGAGACATGCAAATCAAAACTACCTTAAGATTTCACCTCACTCCAGTCAGACTGGCAAAGATGAAGAATACATACAATAACGAATGCTGGAGGGGTTGTGGGGAGATAGGAACACTAGTGCACTGTTGGTGGAACTGCAGACTGGTCCAGCCACTCTGAAAAGCTGAGTGGAGACTCTTCAAAACATTAGGGTTGGATCCACCACATGACAAAGCTATCCCTCTTCTTGGTATTTTCCCAGTTAGCATCAGCACATTATAGCCACACAGCAAAATCCACGCTCATAGCAGCTCAATTTCCAGTAGCTAAATTATGGAACCAACTCAAATGCCCCTAACTGGATGAATGGATCCAAAAGCTCTGGTATATATATATATACAATGGAGTTCTACTCAGCTATTAGAAACAATAATATTGCATCTATTGAAGATAAATGGATGGCATTGGAAGAAATCATGCTGATCAAAGTTAGCCAAACCCAGAGAGTTCAAAGGCCGAATGGTATCCCTCATTTGTGGAGGTTGGACCTAAACTCAGGCTCAGGAGTAAAGCAGACAAACTCATGTATTAGATCCACAGGACAAAAATGCCAAATGTTAATATTTATGAGATACAATTGCAAGATACTTAATAAGATATTTGAACAAACTATGCTGCATACCTGTACAAAAACATAAATCTTTAATCCCATTGTCAAATATTTTTAAGAATAACAAGGGATCCTACAACAGGAGGAGAACAGGAAATGTTGGAACTGAGATAAAGCAAGGTACATTCCAAGTAGTTATAAATATCACTGTATATATAATAGATACACACACACACACACACACACACACACACACACACACACACACATATATATATATACACATACATACACATATATAAAATCTTCTTCATAGGTATAAGAATTATGTCACTGTATTTGGGTTTTTTAGGAACAATATAGGACCCAGAAGAAAGGCAAGGTATCAGGGGACAGGAGGAGGGAGTTAGAAGGATGTGGGGTAGGGGATATTGAACAAATTGTATTGCTTATTTGTGTGCATCTAGGAATATGCAACAACTAATCCCATCACTATGTAAAACTATAATGCACTAATATAATATATAATATAATATAAGGCACATTTGCATTATTCTGCTTGGCTTTACAAAGACTTGAGGTCTTGTCTATGTCAACCAGTGAACTTCCAGGTATCAGAAAACAGTATACATGGTTTAATGCCTTTGTACTAACTCAGGGTATAGTACTGCTCAAGTTACTGTTCTCTAATAGTAAAAGCATAATTTAGAATATCAAATCTAAACTTGAATCCTATCTCTGCCAAGTTCTCGGTCGTATAATCTGGGACACACTGTTTAACCCTCTAACCCTCCTTTCACATTTATAAGTGGGGCTAGTATAATTTTAGAAAAGTTTACATAATAAAACACCAAGCACAATATGTGTAACATAGCCAAAGCTTGAGAAGGAAGGCTATTATTACATGAACAGTGAGGAGTTAGATGAGAAAAGGAAGAACCTAAGAAGATAGTCAAAGAGTAGAAAACCATGGATTTTGGAGTCTCACAGATCTATCAGATATGATTCAGGCCAGTTACTCAGCAATACAGCAAGTTACGTGATGTCTCTGAATCTCCTCACCAAATCAGTATTCCATAAGTTATTGTAAAATTAGAAACTGGGAACACATAGGAGGGAGCCCAGAATACAATAATCACTCACATAAATGGTAGCTATTTTCACCACTCCCATAATGGCTCCATTACAGGTTTCAATCAATGCCTTCTGAATTGGATTAGAGGTTTACTATCATAATCTCAGAAGGAATGATTTGATCACTGCAAAGGCCAGAACTGAGAGCAAGTTATCAACTTGGTAAGGGAAGTCTTCAAGAAGTCCCAATACGCAACTGGTTCACCAGAGGTCTGAATAATGAGGCCTCAAAGTGAGAAAAAAAAATGTCACAGGAGATTGTCTTGCTAGATAATTGGTTAGGAATCCTCTCTCTTCATGAAGTTAGATCATTAAAATTTGACAACAGGGCCATCTCTAAGAAAACCCTAAACAAGTCTCATGTCTCATTATTATAAATTCCACTGGAAATGTGAGTCTCCCCAACAGATAAACAATGTTGACATTTATTGGATTTCCCTGACTTTTCTGGACTTGAGAAATACCTCTAAATATTAGCTATGAATAAGCTATTATTTTGTTTTTTCCCCTCACAATTTTCTTTGAGAGTAAGCCATTGTATCTGTTTTTTTAGAATGACTCTTCATTTAAAATGTCACCATACATTTTTTATGCTTAAGAACATGTGAGGTTCTACATGCTAAAAATGGAGCAGGTATAAAGTGAATCACAATTCTGGCACATTATTCTTTACTGGAAGTCTTTTTCTCTATTGAAGGTGGGTGATTTTTTTCTTTCTTAAAACTCAAAGCTAAAAATCTTTCATTTGGTTTCTAGAACACTAAGAATGATACTAAAGGTACATCTTATATATAAAAATATTACAGTTACTCCATTTTGTTGAATTTCATTAAATTACATACTTGTAAAATCTGAAGAAGAAAGGTTTCTGCTAAGTGACTAACTGGTTGGAAGATGGGACATAGAGAATACTGCTATTAAGATATGCAAACATGAATGTTCACCAGGGATATTGTAGAATGTAGCTTTTACCTCTGCCAATACCCTGCTGTCAATCTATCTAATCATCACAGTGCCATTCAGGGAGCTGAATCTTCAGGAACTACAAAATTTTAGAGTGAAAGCTATCTTTGAGATCACCTAATCCAATATACATAATACAAATCAGGAAAATGAAATGTAAGAAGTCATTTGCACAAAGCCTTAAAGCTGGTCAGCTGTTGGAACCACTGCTGGCATTCGGCTTTCTTGATCTCTTTGCCTCATTTCATAGTCATTTATCTTAGATTTAAGGATAAGGACTGGCGTATATGAAACACCTCTGTAATAGAGGTGCAGGTAAGGGTAATGGAAGAAGTCTCAGAAAAGCAAAAGATGACACAATCAGAGACTGCAGGAGTACTGTAATCACCAGGTAATAAATCACCACAAAAGTCAGTAATAACAGAAATATCAGTCATTCACTGTGACTAGAGTAGTAATCATTATAGCTATAAAAGATGTTAACAGTCTAAAGAAGGGTACGTACCAAATCTACACTTAGAGTGCCTAAAGATTAAAACGTAAAAAGGCACTATGTTTACTTGATTACAGAACCATCTGATTGTCTAAAATTTTCAGATAACCTTTTGATGAGTACACAAGATCATAGAGAAGTGATTCCCATTAATGTCAACTTAAGTTGACCTTATCAAAATTTCCATAACTATGAAAAGCTCTTAGAAGCACAAGCCTCCCAATTAATAAATATCTTTTCTTTTTGACCACAGTATTTTAAGAATGGCTTTTATCATTTTAAAGTACTGTAGTAATGGAAAATGAAATATGAATCATCATTCTCACAATGGCTTTATTTTTTACTTTTTTGGTATTTATTTTTTTTCTGTATTTATTTTTAAAAAGCAGTAGTAGGAAAGCTCTGGTTACCATCCGGAACTTGTCATCAGTCTTAAAGACAACATATTTTTATCCTAAACCCTAGTTTGCTATGAGTAAATAGCAATAAACATCTTCTTTAAAAACAAAATCAATATAATGGGGGGAGTATTCATCTAAGACTTAATAATTTACTTTGAATATTTAATTATAACAACTTAAAAGAAAATGTAAATGGAAAATAAGATTTTAAAAAATAGGCTGCTCATAAAAAGATGTGCAACTGGATTAATTCATAAAATAAATTATAATTCTCTAAAATACCACATTTTTTTAATTTCTCAAATGCTAGTAGGAAAAAGAACATGTACTAAAAGACATCTGAAGTTAAAGATTCCCCTACATGCTATTATTTAAACTCTAAATAAATAGCTTAAAGTAAAATCGTAAGGAAGGAATTTAAAAACTATGGAAAAAATATTTCCCCAACAATCAATTTAACCAATATTCCTAAGTATAATGTGCAAAGCCTTCTCCTAAATGCTTCAAGAGAGAAGATCCTGAAGTTGCTTTCATTCTAGTTCTGGACTAAGTTTTGGAAAAAAGGAAGAAGAAAGTAAGCAAGCAAGTAAGCTACCCAGCTAGCCAGCTATAAAATTCAACCTAATGTCAGAGGAAAGGGATAATAGGAAAAGCTTAAAGAAGTAGCATATGAAGGGGTTCTTTAGGGAAGTGTAAGATTTTGAAAGATAATAAAGGACAGGAAACAGAATGGAACAGTCTCTTGGTCCCAAGGCACCAATTTAAAAACTTTTGAGGGTGTCTGCTAATAATATCAGACTACTTTAACTGCATTTTTCAATTTATAAAACATTTTCATCATCATCATCATCTTCTTCTTCACTAACAGATACTAGATAATAGTCTTAACGTCCCTATTGAAAAACATACCCAAAGGATGAAGGGTTGCAAATCAAACAAATTACTTCTTTATAAATATCTGAGAGTTGCTATGAGCATCACATTCTAAAGCACAGAATGGGTACTATTCCCATTGTATCTATCAGGAAACCTATTCAGAGGGTTAGGAACAATCCAAATTGAAGCAGTGCAGAGGCACTGCAGGAACTCAGTCAGATCTTGTAATAACCAGTCAAGAGTTTTTCCCAACTCACCAAAGTGAGGACAAAATTCAGAGTCAGACTATATACCACATTAAAGTCACAAATCACATCTAACCCTTATTTTAAAGCAAGAATGTGACTGTAACCAAATACAAGCTATGAAAAACAAAAGAAATCCTTTGCTTCCCCAATACAGCAAAAGTGATAGGAGGGGAAAAAGTTGAAGAGATGTAATTATAACAAAAGAATAAAAAAATGACAAGAAGTTAACAAATTCTTACAAAGTAAATAAATTCTTACGAAGTAAATAAAATAAGACGAGAATCTAGAATGTTAAAATCATTGGATTCACACTTCAAAACTGATCATGATGCACAATTACAAAAAAAAATACTGAAGGCAGATTTGTTACTGAGTATACTTTTTATCCCCCCAAAAGCCCCCAAAGGCATATACTAACAAAACGACCAAAACAAATATGCTTTGTTTGTTTGTTTGTTGGTTGGTTGGTACCAGTGATTGAATCCAGGAATTCTTTACCACTGATTCACATCCACAGCCCTTTTTATTTTTCATTTTAAGAGACGTTCTCACTAAATTGCTTAGGGCCTCAATAAGTTGCTGATGCTTGTCTCAAACAATCCTCCTGCCTCAGCCTCCCGAGCTGCTGTGATTACAAGCATGCACCACCATGCCTAGCTTGCTCACTGATTATTATATTGCTAAATAAGATTCTACATCTACTGAACTGAAGAAAGAATAATAAACTGGGTATTCTAAGGATTACAGAGCTCCTGTCTCAGCTTTGCCACTACCTGGCTTTGTGATCTTGGGCACATTTTTAGACCTTGAGTTCTGTTCTGAAAAACAAAGCAATCCATTTTGGTAGTATATATGGGTCCAAACACTGTTTGACTTCATCAATTCCCAAGGTTTGGAGTGTGTAAGAAGCAACTTAAAAGACTCCATAAGCCATTTTCCCCTAATAGGATATAATAAAACTTGCACATTTGAAAACCTAAAATGCACATGGATAGACAAGTCAAGTCTAATGAAACCAATATAAAAGCTAACATTTACATTGTACACTTTTGGTGTTTCACCAGCATGCTTTTACATTTTTTTCCATATCCTGGAGCTTAATGTTTAATAAATAAGTGGCTGCAAAAGAAAGAGAAACCAATGATCTAAACCTGATCTAAATCTAAATTGTAATGGTTGAAATATTAAAATTGCAACAGAGTTTCAATGTGGTGTTTGCAAAGTTCCAGAAGTATCTGTTACAATGATTATCCAAAGCCCATCATAATTTTACCCTGGCAATATTTATGAAATCAAATTATGTAACTCACTTAGAATGTCCTTCAAGTGTAGCATTTTATTTGCTAGTTTGTTTGCCAGGTTGAAAATGGGTTCAAAACTCATAGGGTCAAGCTTTTGCTTTGGGACCACTGACCAGTGCATGGGGCATCAGGACAGGGGCTAACCTTGGACTGTTTGACTTCAGGACCTCTGATATAAAAACAGTATCATTCACTTACACCTTCATATTTTGACATTTGGAAACTGGGTTGGAGAATCAGGAAAATGACAGATGTAACTTAACAGGAAATGCCATTTTGATCATGACCTAAGAATATTATTTAACAAAAATGCTGAGTGAGCTATTTCAAGAGCTCAGCTAGAGGGAAGGCATTCACAATATGCAATATGCTATTTATGATGCTTTTAATAACATCTCAGGAGGTATAAATTTCAGTAACATATACACATTCCTTTAGGCATTCCCCTATATTGGTTCTCTGTCTTCTATACAGAAAAAATCTTTGTCCATTGAAAAACTATAAAAAGATGTTATAATTTCCAACAGGAAGTATATGCATTTTGATAACGAATGGAAAGCAAGCTCAATATATTATGAGGTTCTCAGTCAGGAAATGAAGATATCTTGCTTCTGAAAATTACTGTAGACAGTCTTCTTTGGTCTACTGCATATTATATGGAACATGCAACAATTCCATAATACACTATTCTAATGGCAATCACATAAAAACATACATATATAAATATATTTATTCTATCCTGAAAAAAATTAACATGGGGATCTTAGTCAAAATACCAAACACTTTTATTAAAAATGTATATATAGGAGCTGGAGCAGTGGCTCAGCAGTTACAGTGCCTGCCTAGCATGCGTGAGGACTTGGGTTCAAACCCCAGCACCAGGTACACAACAAAGTGTTGAGCAACGAAAGCCACATGAAAAACTAAATAAAATTGATTCTTTCTTTCTCTCTCACTCTGACTGTCCTTCTCTCTTTAAAAAAAAAAAGTATGTATAGTTATATGGCCAAAAAAATAATGATTTATTCTCTGTTATCAATAAGTTAAGGAATCTAATGAATAATTGTAATTTTTCTCATCTCCAGAGATTATAACTTGTAGTAAAAATATGAATTTTATCATCTCCTTGGTCTTTATAAATCTAACAAATACATGCAATGAGAAATGGTATCAGTCACATGGCACAGCCGGGTTGACTCTAAGCCAAATTGTGCGAACTTATAACCTACTTTGCTTTTGCTTGCTTACATGCTTGGATTTATGTTTGTTTGTTTCTTTCACTACTTTTTAAAAATTTTAACAAAAGAATTAGCAGTTTGGGATTAGGACAATTGGCTTTAACTGACAGAACCATCATCAGAATTGCCAGGGAGCCTGCATTGTTTCTATCCTTCAAAGGACCTGTCCTGCTCATATCCCACCAAGACACTAATATGCTGGAAAAGGAATGGGTAAATAAAAGGAGTACAGCACTTTCTCTCTCTCTATATATATATATATTTTTTTTTCCTTTCTTGGTACCAGTGAATGAATCCAGGGGCATTAATCACTGACCCACATCCTTTTTATATTTTATTTTGAGAGGGTACTGCCAAGTTGCTTAGGGCCTTATAACATTTGCCTTTTGAAAAAGCTCCATAGCTAATAAAAACACCAACCTAGATCGTGGAAACAGAACATCTTTGGAGAGATGTAAATATAAGCTTTGGATCTGAGGTCCAGAAAGTTCAGGAAATGCTACACACTAAATCTCCTTCCATGAGACATACACTATTCATTTCTGCAATAAACTTTCTGAAAAGTTTATAAGAAACAAATTTTACCTTATTTAACAGTGTTAAAATATTATTCAACTACTAAGCTTTTGCTTAAAACTGTTTTGGGAAGATAATTTAGAAATACTGAAATATTTGCAAATGATCCTGCTCTGTGCCAGATTAAAATATGTGTACTGTAGCTTAGTACAGTGATCAGATTTTTAAGATCATCCAGAAAAAAGCTACACTCCATTCAAGTTCAAGGTTGTTTATAAACTGGGTAATGATGTCACAGTGATTATTAAATGCATTAGTTACTCTAAAGCCACCATTAGCACTGCTAAAACTATTAGTACCATAGGGTCCCTCATAGCACATAGGCCTTTAAGTTTAAATAGCAGCTATAATTTCTACTGCCTCTGGAGAAATGAGGCCATCTGCTACTCCTTAAATGTCTTCTCTGTCCATTTTCCATTCCTTTACTCTTTTCTATTCCTTTGTTCCTTCTTATACCTGGAATGTTCTCCCTGCTATTTGGCCTCCAAATGTCAAAGTCTATCTAACCTATGTAGATCTACCCATCAAAGGTCATGTCCTCCATGAAGATTTTTTTGAATGTTCACAACAGGTGGCTTCTCTCTTCCTTTAAAACTCCTGACCACTTGGTACATCTGTTAAAACAAGAGTTACATTTTTCTATTTATATGAAGAAATTTAGGTATATAAAAATGTAGCAAATTGTTTAGGGTCATACAACTAGTAAGTGACAGTGCTGGGGTTCTACCAAATCTGCCTGACCCCCAAATCCAGGCTCCTTCTTTTTCCTAATTTTTGTCCCTCTCACCTCTTAGCAAGGTAATGTCCCTGTGGCAACAAAAGGACACAGTCACCTTCTCTTGGAGGCAGATAGCATTAAAGTTCCATTTTTCTGCCCCAACTCATTGACAGCCTTCTGATTCAAAGTTCTCACTCTACCTTCAGCTTGAGGACCTTCATTCCTCAAAGTGGATTCTGAGGAACAACAAAAATCTGGATGTAAGTACTGTGATTGTTTAAAGAATTTGTGGTTCCTGGGTATCTTTCCAGGGGATTTAGAATCAGCACATTATAGTGACACACCAATAACTATGTTTATAGCAGCTCAATTTACTATTGCTACACTATGGAAACAACCCAGATGTCCCTTACTGGATGAATGGATCAAAAAACTGTGGTACATATATACCATGGAATTTTACACAGCAATTAGAAACAACGATATTGCAGCCTTTGAAGGTAAATGGATGGCTATGGAAGAAATTATGCTGAGTAAAATCAGCTTAACCCAGAGAACCAAGGGTCGAATGTCTCCACTCATCTGTGGAGGTTGGAACTAGACCCTGGCCATTCAGAAAGGTGGTCTATTATCATGTGTTAAATCCAGATAAGGTGTAATGTTATACAGCCTAATACTTTTTTAGAGATATTGTGGGTAAGG
>PVKS010049837.1:0-11840 GCA_004027875.1 Aplodontia rufa
TTTTTTTTTGAGACATGGCCTCACTAAGTTACTGAGGCTGGCCTTGAACTTGCTACCCTCCTGCCTCAGCCTTTGGAGTCACTGGGATTACAGGTTGGCTGCCAGTCCTGGATACCTCTGTTGTTTGGTTTGGTTTTGTTTCTGTTTTTGTTTTTTGTGGTGCTGGAACACAGGACCTCTCTCAGGCCAAGCAAGCCTCTATCACTGAGCCACACCCCTCTCACATTTCTCTCCAAATGTCTCTGATCCATTTTGTCAGATGGAAGTCACTCACGAGGCCATCTTTCTGCAGAAGCAGGCTCAGGAGGGACCACCTGGCCTCTGGTGGCTGGAGTGGCTGGAGTGGCTGGAGCTCACAGGCCTCCCGGCCATGCCAATCCAGGAGAGGGGAGAGGAAGCGGCTGAGAAACAGAGAAACAGTCGTTGCATTTCCAAACTGCCAAGGACAGGCAGACAGAACCAAATGCTCAGGGCCCTGCCGATCGGTCACATTGCATTTCTTTCAAAAAGAAGCTGGAGCAGAAAGAGCAAAACGTCAACAGTGTCACCACTGTCACATCTGCACAGCACACACACAGGGCCTCAGTACTTCCCGTGTGTCTTCTGTGTGTTCGAAATATTTCATGATTTTTAAACAGCAAGGCTGTGGCTGTGGATTTACGCTGGCTACTGGAGCCGGTTCGGGAATGCAGTGGCTGAGGCTCTGGGGCTGAGTGAGCACGTGTCACACGTGTCACACGGCTGATGTTGGGCTGGGCTGGGCACATCCGCCCGGAGCCAGGAAGGACCTGGGCTATTGGTTCTCCTGTGTCATCTTCAAGTTAGGGACACACTGCAGCTGCGTCTGTGCTGTTAGAGACTTGAGGACACGAAGGACAGCAAAGCATGGTGACTGGAGGTCCCTGGGCGTGGACAGGGGAGGCCTTGCAGGCCACCAATCTCCCTCACACACACAGCCCAGGGGTGTGCTTGTCGCTGAGTCCTCCCTCCTCATGCGAGCTGCAGTCCCTGGACAGCCCCCACCCCCAGATGGCCTCCTGCCTTCTCTAAGGAGGCAGCGGAAGGGAAGATTGGTAGCCTCAGCTGTCAGAGGGACACTCAGCTCCCCTGCAGCCAGCAGCTCAGCCTCTCGGGCTAATTGATTAGTGTCGCTAAAGTCACTTTCCTAAGCAGCTCCGAGATTGAAATAGACTGGGAGAGGAAACCTGCCCCCTCCCTGGGGGCTCTCAGGTGGATGTGCAGAATCCACGCAGCTGTGTGTGGCTTCATCCCTGCCTGGGATCAAGTCAAGGCCTTCAAGTCAGCCCTGAGGAAAAGTGGGGCTGATCGCACCCGCCCCGAAGGCTGGAACCGAGTATCAGGCTTCCTTGGGTTTTATTTTTTTAAAGCATAGCAACACGGAGACCCTGATGTTGAGGTTCATTGGTTTTTTTTTTTTTTTTTGGTCATTGCCACTTCTGGATTCACACTGAGGGTTGGCTGCTGGTTCCATCTGTGGCTACAGGTGCAGGCAGGGCTTTGAGGAGTAACCAGAGACCCAGGCCTCGTGCTGCTTCCGGGTGATGGCAGCAGCTCTATGCAGCGGACCCCGGTGGCTCAGGGTGGCTGTGTGGCTCCCAGATCCCCAGCCCCATCCATCCAAACCCTGGACTTGAGAAGCTCCTGATTCCAGGGACCCAGGAAGGATGGCACTTTGAGTGCTCAGAACCCAGGCAAGCTAAGCTGCAGGGGCGAGCCTGCTGATGGGCCGGGATGCCGGAAAGACTGGCCCATCTGCTCAGTCCACAGGGCAGCCTCCACCACACCACCCGCTTGCTTCTCCCACCCACGTCCTCCCATCTCCTCCTCCTGGCCACCTTGCTGTCTTCAGCTCCTCCAGGCCGGGTCGCCTGCTGAGGCTTTGTCCCCACCCACCCTGTCCCCTGCCTTCTCCCTCTCTCTCAGCCCCCCCTTTTTAGCCTGTGGTCCATTTCCACTTTAAGGAGCCCCTCCACCTCCCCTGCCCTTGTCTGCAGGGTGTTTGGGGCCAACTAGCAATTGTGTCCTTTAATCACATGCATTTTTGGCCAGGTGTTCTAGTCACTGCTATATCCCCACCTAGAATTGTGCAGTGCGTGAAGAGCAAGTGAATCCTTGTAAAAAATGTGGTGACAGCTTAGCCCTGGGCAGCTGGCTGGGGGAGGGTCTCACAGGTCCACCAGCTCCCTCCCCCATGCAAGGTTTTGATGCTAGGAGCAGCCCCGGCTTCCGGCCTCAGCCCAGGAGAGCCCTAAGCCCAGAGGCCTTTTCCTTCCCCGAGCCCACCTCAACCTACCCGACTGCCACCAGCTGGAAGAGGGAAAGGTGACCTGGCTTGTCCTGCCCTGGACACTTGGGGAGCCTCCTGACACTGGAGGGACAGCAGGACATACTTCTGGAGTAGCAACCGGGAGAGGAAACCTCCGAGCACTGCCACCCCGTGGTGGTGGTAGAAGTTAGCAGGCTGAGCTGCAGCCCTTGCCTCTGCTGGCCTGGTTGCTCCATGTCACATGTCCTTAGACCTGGGCAGCTGCCTCTCAGGGAGGGCATGCCAGTCACGCCCATTCAGACACACCTGCTTCACACCACTGTGACAAACTCCGAATTGTCATCGAATTGTCATGGTAGGACACTGCAGCCTGCCTGCCTCCCAAACCCAGCAGGGGCGGTCCCTGGGGCCCGCCTGGCACTCTGCTTCCTGAGATCAGCCCTGGCTGCCTGACTGACCGCCTGATCACGGCAGCAGTGGGTGGCCTTGGAGATGAGGTTGCAGAAAAGCCTTGCAGAGGCGGCTTGGTGAGAACCAGGGGGCAGCTCTGTGGCTGGCTCTACCTGTCCTGGGTGGAGGTGTCACCTAGGGGACGGAGCTGCATGCAGGGCGGGCGGTCTCTTTCCTGCTGGCAAGTTTTCATCTGTGTCCCTCTTCGAGGATGAGATGTCACACTTCCTGGAGAGACTGAGGTGGGCTTAGGTGCATGCACAGGGTGAGGACAGTGTCTCTGAGTACCCAGCTCTGCCCCACCTTGTTGGGGCTTCTCTGGCTGAGGGGTTTCTCTTAAAATCATGAAAAGGAACACTGAGTTGGGGGCCTCGCAACCTCCACCGTGGCTCTTACTCAGCCTCCCCCCGCAGGAGAGGCCTTCTCCTTCAAGTACAGCCCTGGGCAGCTGAGGGGAAACCAGTATAAGAAGATGATGACCAAAGAAGAGCTGGAGGAGGAACAGAGGTAGGCGCGGCGCCCTGGGAACGCTCTGGAGAGCCAAGGCCCCTGCCCTTTTAGTCTGGGGCTTTTTCCTGTCCTGCCAAGCTCAGTGGAGGAGAAGCCCCGGAGACTGGGTGGGAAGGGAGGATCCAGAGCCCCCTGGATTCTTACATCGTCCCCCTCCCCATTAAAAAACTAATGAGATGCCAGGACAGCGCCCAGGGCAGTCACTGAAGAGGCGGTTCCTGGTGCTGTCCACTTGGTGGCTCCCCTCCCCAAGTCATTCTGCTGTGCTCTGCGGGGAGGTGGCCAAGCAGCTTGCTTCATCCCCATCCCTGGCCAAACACCCCTGTGTACCCACCGGCTTCCCTCAACTCCGTGCTGCCAGGGTGGCTGAGGAGTGCTCTGAACAGCGGACAGCCAGGGCTGGCCACAGGGAGGCCCTCCACGTTGCAGCCAAGTCTCCCTGGGAGCTGGGGGCGGTGGGGACTAGCGCCATCTCTGGCTGCTGCCTTGGCCACCCAGCACCCACCCATATCAGATCTGCTCTGCCTGTGTCCCCCCAGGGCTGGCTTCAACAGGAAGGCCCTTTGCCCTAGGAGCAGAGGGCATGGAGTGCAGGCCCAGGGGAGGGAGGCCTCCAGGAGCCCCACTCCTCCTGGGCACTGAGGTCTGCCTCCTGACCCATTTGCTGCCTTTATGTTTCAGGATTGAGCTGACCTCTGACCTCACTTCCTTGTAGCAAGTGCCCTAGGTCCTGAGCCACAAAAACCTTGCAAACCCTCTTGGTAAGGAGAATGACTTCATAGGCTAGAGGTGTCTCTCTCACACCATCTGTCCCTGTGTCCCCAACACCACTGACTGGTCTGAGCTCCCCCCCCCCATAAACTGAGTGACACATGTCCAACCACCTGGGCCCTCATTCCTGGCCTGCCTGCAGGCACAGAAGCCCCTTCCCCAGGGGCAGAGGTTGCTAGAGGCCAAGTTAAGTCAGAGGGGACCCAGGGGCCAGCTGGTTGGGGACCTAGGGCCCCCTCCTGAGGCTGGGAGCTGCAGATGCAGATGTCAGGGCCTCTGGCTGACCCCGAGGTGGCTGGTTGCACACATGGCAAGCACCGCAAACCTGTGTGTGATGCTGAGTTGTGGGGCAGGCGGTTTTGGCCATCAGCCAGGGCCACAGCTGGCCACTGCCCATCGACATAAACTCAGTGTGACTGGACTCAGCTGTGCCCACATGTTTTCCGGGGTCCACGGCTGCTTTGGAGCGCTCCTCTGCAGAGCTGAGATGCTGACCACCATGACTCCCGAAATAGTATGGCCCAGGATGAGAGGAGGAGCTCAACGTCCCTGCCACCCTTGAAGGCCCCTGTGGATGCACAGTGTGGACCTGGAGGGGCCCTGAGGATAGAAAGACCCCTGAGTGGGCCACAGGCCTCAGGCAGCCCAGACTCCCATAGCACCGTGTACAGAGCGGGGGCCACAGCACCCCAGGGACAATCCCCTCTGCATGAATTCAAAGAGAACAGACCATCCATGGCCCAACAGGACTCCTCCCCTCCCACCCCACCCCATCCCCACCTCTGGGTGTCTGGGACCTCTAGAAGGACTCCCCCCTGCCCCCCCCCACTGGGTGTCTGGGACCTCTAGAAGGACTCCCCTCAGCACTCCCACCCCTGGGTATCTGGGACCTCTAGAAGGACTCCCCCCACCCCCCCATCCACTGGGTGTCTGGGACCTAGACTCCCCTCAGTGCCTCCACCCCCAGGTGTCTGGGACCTCTAGAAGGACTCCCCTCCGCCCCCCACCCCCTGGTCTCTGGGGACCTCTAGACATGAAGTTCAGTCTCAGCTCTTCTGTGGGTTGGACACTGCCAAGGAGCCGCTCTGGGGTGAGGGAGGGTCCCTGGCTCCTCACTGGCATCGCTTTGTGCCTGGAGATTAGGAGGCGCTGGCGTGGGTCAGGGGCAGGGCTGGAGTTCGTGTTTGTCCCATTCCACCCCTGCTCAGCATGCTGCCAGTGGCTCCCCTGCCCACAACCTCTGCTTGCTCCCTCCTGCCCCTGCTTGTGGTCCCGGTGCAGAGCTGCCTGGGCCCCCTGGGCCCTGCCGCTTCCGCTCCTCACAGGGTGATGCTTGGGGTTGCAGAGGCTGGCCAGTTGGGCTCTGTCTTTCATCTTCCCATGGGGATGGGGAGCTGCAGGCTCAGGGCAGTTCTGGGCCCAGCTGAGTCCAGGGAGCTGCCCTGGAATTGTCCTAGGAAATACAACGCCTGTCAAATCTTCCCTGTGCCTCTTTCTGACTGCTCCAGGCGCTCTGAGTGCCCAGTAGAGGGGCAAGCTGGTTAATAGGAAAATGCTGCAGGTCCCTGACTTCGATGGGGCCAGCTTGGCTGCCATATCTGCACCCAGAGCCCACATCTGTAGGGTCCCTGTGTGGCATTCATTCCCCAGAAGGTTGGCTCACAGGACTTCAGGACAGGACGATAGGAAGTAGGCCCCAAGAGAGCTCTCCCCCATCTTACTTAGAAATTGCTCTCATAAAATTCCCTCTGCCCAGGGGCCAGCAAGTGGTCACATTTGTAAGTCCAGAGCCTCCGCTGAGTAAGTCCCTGCTGTCCTGTATGCACCTCTCATCCCCTCTGGGTGGGAGGCTCCCCTGGCCTTGGCTCTGCCTCTGGGGGTGTTCCTGGGTGGCTTGCAGGCTAGTGACAGCTCTCCAGGGCAAGAGGCCTCTCTTTGACACCCCAGACCTAGCAAAGCGCAAGGCTTCTAACTTGGCAGGAAAAAGACACAGCACGGCTGTCGGCTCCTCTCCCTCAGTTCTTCCCACCTGCTGATCCCAGAGGAAAAGCGCAACCCAGCTCATGGGCTAGGCTGGCATTAACAGATGGGCCCAGGCCCCACGCACCTGCCTTTGAAGGTCTGCAGGGCTGTCCTGACTCTTCTGGAGATGGACACGACTCTAGAGGAGGGTTTCAGTGTGATGTAATGGGAAGAGGGAGGAGGCAGTGGAGGAACTTTAGCTTTGGGATCCTCTGGTTCTTGTGCCTGAGGATCAAAGACAGACCTGAAGTTCAAGGGTGAATTTCAAGCTCTCACTGGCGATGCAGAGACTCTAATCACCAGCAGAGGGCGCCAAAGGTGCAAAATCGGATCCCTTGCTTGTGCTGTGTGAGTCCGTTCCCAGGTGGCCCCTGGGGGAAAGCACTTCGCAGGGTGGCAACACCCAGAAGGGACAAAACGCAGCCAGCGGAATCTAAATTACCTAGGGTGATAGGAACATGCTCAGAAAAACCAAAGACCAGCGGCTACTTTCCAGGCCTCGCAGAGGCCCAGTGGCGGGTGGCCAGCAGGCTGAGTGTTGGTCCCCAGGGAGCTTTGAGCTTTGTGACTGATGAGGAACAGACCCAGGTGTTTGAGAAACCAGCATCCAGCGTGGCTTCTGCAATTCCAATCATTCTCCTTCCTTGTCCTTGTTCCCCCGTCCTGTCCCATGGTGCTTGTAAGATGGAATGAGTAAAATGTTTTGTCTTCTTTCCCTGTTTCTCTTTACAGAACTGAAGAATAATGAAGTTATCCTTAGCCTCCTTCTGAAAGCTTTTCCTTTTGGCATCTTAAAAGCTTGAGAAATAAAATGGAAACCCCCAGGGAGACGCCCGTGCAGGCTCCCGGGGTCACTTACCTACATCTGCTGAGATGCAGACCCCACCCCCACCCCCAGTCAGGGCCCCCTGGGCAAGGATCCCTGGGAATTTCTTGGGTTCTGGCCTGTCTGCAGGTGTTCAATCTGCTTGTGGTGGTCACTTTATTAAGCTAAAGGATTTTAAAAGATCGAGCTCACACCTTACTGGGATTTTCTTACCACCCAAATTTACTCTGCTTACCCTGTACGCTTGAGACACCACCAATTTTAGCAGCTCCAGTATTTCTGAGTAGGAGTACAATTTATCTCCGCCTTCCTCCTTTTGCCCATGCTGAAGCCAAACCCCTAAAGACTCTGAATTGCGTCAGATAGGTGTGGTCAAGCTCACCTGTGCTCCCTGACCCGCCATGTCCGATTCCCTCTGCTCTCAGGCAGGCTCAGTCGTGGGATTTGAAAGCACCACATTGATCACTGGGCAGCAAAGAGCCAGGTATTGGCTTCACCACTGCCCCTGCTTCTCATCAGGAGGAGGCGTGGGTCCAGCCCTCTGGTTGCTAAGAGGCCTTTTCACTGATGTTCTTACAGCTCACAGAGCAATAATAACCGTGTTAGCTTAGATTAGATTTCTGGACTATGCCTTTTCCTAGAAGTTTTCATAGGTGGAACTTCACCAGAAAACCATATTGGTCCCAGGTTAGCTTCTTAGAATTTTATATGTGACAGCATTTATACTACACCAAACTAATTTGCAGTTCTTAGATTGTTTGGTTAAGATGTTTTTACAGGAAAACTTTCCATGTAGTGGAAGACGGGCAGATGTCCAACCATCACCCGGGTTATTCCCAGTTATCTTCCCTGGGCCTGCCGTGAGGTGCAGGTCAGCAGCATAGCCACAGAGGTGCCTGCGGCACAGAGCCACGGACACGTAGACGATGCTCTCACAGGTTTCTAAGGGGCAGTAGTGACGTCCCTGTCCAAGCCAGGATCTTATTGATGCACAGTAGCGACTTCCTCCAGGCGTAGGTGCCCAGCCTCCTCTGGACCCAGCTGGTAGCCAGCGAGCCCCGCACACCCGACGGCCTGGCTGTCTGTACTCAGCCTTCGTCCAGCCCAATAAACTTTGAGGAGATGGTCTCAGTTCTGTGTGTTTTTTCAGTTTTCTTTGTTTAAAAAAATAATCTCTTTGGAACTGGTTAGACTCTTTCATTCTGAAGCCTTTTACTCTCTGGCAGAGTATGAGGTCACATGCCCATCCTGTTAAAAACAGTCACAGCCACCAAGGCCACGTGAAGCTGACTCGTGTCGATTCGAGGAGCTGCCACATGTACATCTGACAGATGCATCTAAGGCCCTCCCTGTCGGTTCCCAGCACCCCTTTCTTCCCAGATAGGGGAATTGCCCATAGACACAACTTTTCCAGACGGAAGAGGCTGGGAATCGGGACTTTAGTCTTCCAACTTCTAAATACCACCATAGACAGAAACCTGCTTGCTTGCTGGAAGAGTTGGGGCTAAGGAGGGCAGGGTTACAGCAGAAGGAGGTGAAAATCAGGAAGCCTTGCTAAAGCCTGCGTTCTGGGGGACTGTAGCAGACCCCGCCCCAGGGAGGGGCTGAGCGGTCTCAAGACCCCAGGCCAGCGGTGTGGCATGGCGGGCAGGAACTGCGGAAGCAAGAAAGCGGAGTAGACAGAGCCAGGCTGCAGAGCCCAGCCCCGCTGAAAAGCACAGGGCACCGGAAGAGAACAAACAGCCGTGCGGTTCCCGGCTTCTGCAAAGTCTCACCCGTGTATGCTGTGGGAGTTGCCCGCGCTCCGTGCTGGTCAACGGTGTGGCTGAGCCTCGGGAAGATAACAGCAGGGCTTGCAGCCATAGCACCCACGTGTGGCAAACCCCAAGGCTAATCTTCATCCACACCCAACCCTGGTAAGGGGCAGGGCGCTGTAGGCCACAGGGCACAGAGTGAGGAGGGCAGAAAGGCAGCCTTTCTGTGGCGGGCAGCCCTTGCCCCCTTGCCAGGCGCTCCTGCATGCACCTCTGCGGGCTCCCAGCCAGGCAGTTTCTCCCTTCGCTTTGGGCTCATCCCTCTAAGGCGAGGCTGTTTCTAAGCTGTTTCCTCCCTCCGTGGACCCTGCTGTCTTCCTTCTTGCCTCAATGTGGGAGCTGCACAATCAACAGCGAAACGAAGCCCCTGGGGAAACTGAGGGATGGTTGAACCTATATGATAGTTGGGGCCCCCAGCCTCTTTAGCAAGTCTAAGACTTGGAATGCTAAGCGAGGAGCTTAGTGTTGAGCCGAGCAGGCTACAGCAAACCAGCTCCGACATTTCAAGAGGGTTCTGGGGGCTGGAGCGGTGGCTCAGCGGTTACGGCGCTTGCCTGGCTTGCGCGAGGATGCAGGTTCAAACCCCAGCACCACGAACACAACGAAGTCTCGGAGCAACAAAGGCCACATGACAAACTAAATAAAATTAATTCTCTCTCTCACTGTTCCTCTCTCTTAAAAAAGAAAAAAAATGAGGGTTTTGATTTTATTTTAGCTTTCTTCTTATTCCAGAAAAGCAAAGGCAATAATACATTGGACAGTCCCCAGCTGAATGTGCACGCGCTCTCTCCCTCCCTGCAGGTCAGAAGCATCTTTTTCCTCTTGTCCTTTCTTCTCGACAGAGTCCAGAAAGAGCAGCTGGCTGCCATCTTCAAGCTCATGAAGGACAACAAGGAGACGTTTGGCGAGATGTCCGACGGGGACGTGCGGGAGCAGCTGCGGCTCTATGACATGTAGCCCTCGCAGGCCGGGCTGCCAGCGCAATGCAGGGCAGGGTGCCCTCTCCACAGGGCCAGGCCTCTCTTCACCTTTGACCCATGCACTTGCTACTTCCAGACTTTTGTAGGTTTAACTTTGTCTTCCGAAGGTAGATGCGGGGGTACACTCTATGCGGGTCAGCCCCGTTCTCACCATTTGTAGATCTTTTAGAAGCATCAACCTTGTTCTCTTCCGAGAGGAACACCCCTGAGCCCTGGCTTCTGCTTGCTGGTGAGGTTCCTGCTGGCACGTGGGCAATCCTCCAAGACTGTCTTCTGACCCGGGCAGTGGTCCTCAAAGGCTGCGCCCTCAGCGCCCCCACATGGTGTGCAGAGAACTGGGGTGCCAGTTCCTGCCATGGGAGTGTCTAGTCTAATAACACTACTATCTCATCGTGCCTTAGAAGGGTTTCTGGAAGTTTCTGTCATGTTAGTCAGGCAGTAGGAGAGTACACTGTAAGCAAAACAACTAATTCAAAGAAAACTTTCATCCTAGGGGGTCTGGAATGGGCCAGTGGCATTGGAATTAAAGTCCTCTAAAGGTTCCTCTCGTTGAAGCAGAGCCTGGCTCTAAACATCATTAAGTAAGACTCAAGTACACAGAATACAGGAGAACTGTGCAAGACACTGTAGACAGAAGAAATAAAGTGCAGCGTGGGGCTGCGGACGCGGCTCAGTGGTGGAGCACGTGCCCAGCATGAGCAAGGCCCTGGGTCAGATCCCCAGCACTGAAAAAAAATAAAAGGCAACTTGGCCTGTACCTTCCAGGAGGTAAACAGGAGGTAAGGGCTTTAGAGAAGACAGGCTCTGTGCAGACACAGAGAACCTCACCAAGGGCAGCCGGCAGTGGCCCAGGGCAAGGGTGCCTACGACGAGATAGGAGTGCCTGGGTGGGAGTGAACGTGGATGCTGATCGTGTGCTCCTTGGTGACCCTGGGTCGTTTCTCACCCCCGTTGGCAGGACCACCCGCAGATCTTGAGCAAACTGGATTACAGAGGGCATGCTAGGGAGACCGTTTGTATTTGCTGAAATAAATCTGAACTTGCACACTGAGGAAGCCGTGGAGTTTTTACCCCTGGCTGAACAGCCACAGGGCGGAAAGCCGACTGCTTCCCCCTCGCCGCCTCTTGCCTGCCAGACATTTTTCAGGAACCTTCTCCCGCTTGTAATTCCCTTCACCCCTCTGCTGACAGTGTGTGCTCTGTGCCTCCCGGTTTGGCCACCTGGTGCTCTTTGCCAGTTCTCTTTATGTATGTCATCAATGCTTTTCTTCCTCTTTAATATTACTCTTATCTGTTTTCGTGAATGCGTTTTGAAAATGCTCTGATTTGCGAATAGTCTGGTCCCTTCCTCAGGTCTCCTTCCGTGGTTACCTCCCTGTCCCTGGATGCATGTTAATGGCAGGGTGAAAGCTTTGGTTTCCATCTCTCTCCCAAGGCTGCTGTGTTGCTCTCCTCTCGTCTCACTCTCTGGTCCCTCTTTTCTGAGTAGACCAAGCAGAAAGACTCCTATGCATTTGAGTCAAATCTTCATCACTGTGGGAAAAGTAAGCAGAAGGAGCTTTCATATACTGTAGCACGTAAGATGTTCTATGGCAAAAAAGAACTCCAGCTGGGGGGACTTAATCAAGAGGAGCACCACCTCACGGGAGAAGTCCAAGGGAAGAGCGGCTGCTGGCCCAGAACGGTCAGGCTCAAGCTGCAGAGTTCTCTTAGCTCAGTTTTTCTCACCTTGTGGGCTGTGTGTGTGTCGCTCCCCGCAGCACTGCCGAGCGGGGAGCGGGCGGAACTACCCGGACCTGGGCCGTTCCCCGAGGGGCCGAGTCAGGACAGGACTGGGGACTGGGGGCCGAGGGGGGTGAGCACCGGCTGCCGGAACACGGGAACTGCATCTTCTACCGCTGCTGATCTCTCCGACGTCTCTGCTGATCTCTCCGGTTCTATGCGTCTTCTCTGCTTTCCTCCTTCAGGACAGGGCTGCTTTCCTCCTGGCTGCCTTCTTCTCTGGTTCTCTGCTTTCCTCCTTCAGGACAGGGCTGCTTGCCTCCTGGCTGCCTTCTTCTCTGGTTCTCTGCTTTCCTCCTTCAGGACAGGGCTGCTTGCCTCCTGGCTGCCTTCTTCTCTGGTTCTCTGCTTTCCTCCTTCAGGACAGGGCTGCTTGCCTCCTGGCTGCCTTCTTCTCT
>PVKS010049838.1:0-11820 GCA_004027875.1 Aplodontia rufa
GAGGGAGGGAGAGAGAGGGAGAGGGAATCAATTTTATTTAGTTTTTCATGTGGTCTTTGTTGCTCCAAGACTTCGTTGTGTACATGGTGCTGGGGTTTGAACTTGGTACTCACGCATGCCAGGCAAGCTCTGTAACTGCTGAGACAAGGATGGCTCCAGGCTCCCCCAGCCCTGCATATACTCTTCAACCCGAATCACCCCCTGGATCCCTCCTGTTCTCCATCCCTCCTGCTCCCCGACCTGCGCTCTCCAGATGTGCGGGTTTGAGGCCCAACAGTGAGCAATTCTGCAGGAAGAGTGACTTCCGCGGGACACAGATGGGATGGACTGGGCGTCTGCCTTGAGCAGCCAGGTGGGCTCTGTTTGACTGCTGATTGGCCTGGCAGATGTGGTCTCCCTCTGGGAAGAGGAGCTCTGTCTGGGAAGGAGCGACAGGTCTCCCAGCAGGATGTCCCCCTCCATTTCCAGCCTCCATGGTCACAAAGCCTTCCCAGATCTCGTGGATGACTCAGGACTTTTCCTACCCACACTTCTAGCTCTTCTGCTGGGACATGTGACCATCCTCCTCTCTATGCCACAGATACCTCCCTTCCTCTCTGTCCAATGTTTCTGTTCAGCGCCTAACAGGCCACAGGCCTCTCCATGTTCCAGGGAAGACTCAACAGAAATGCAGAGGCAGGCGGCTCCAAGGAGGGTGCGGGGTATCAGTGACTGCGCCCCTCAATAGCCGCAGGGTCGCAGCTGTAGTAGCAAAAAGCCTAGAGTGTTCCAAAGCCGGAGAGGTGTGAGAGGCATTTCTCTAGTTCACTCATTCATTCAGAGAGAGACAGAGACAGAGGCATCTGGCTTTTGTTTCGCCAACGCTCAGTTGTGTATGTGGTGCTGGGGGTTGAACTGTCCTCACTTAGGCCAGGCAAGTGCTCCAACCACTCAGCCACCCAAACAGCACTTCCCTCATTTATCTCTTTTCCAGAAATGTCCCCACCCGCAGTCCCACTGAACACCACAGGGCCACATATCCACACCCTCAGTCAAGAAAGCTCAGAAATCAGGGCTGGAGCGCTGGCTCAGTGGTTACGGCACTTGCCCGGCGTGCCTGAGGACACAGGTTCCAACCCCAGCATCACGTACACAACCAAGTGTCAGAGCAACAAAAGCCACACGAAAAACTAAACACAATTGATTCTCTCTTCTGTCGCTAGCCCTCTCTCTAAAAAAAAAAATAATAAAAGATGAAAAGAAAGCTCAGAAATTGAGTATTCGAATTTTCGGCTTCTTAGAATTTGAGGAGGGGCCTGTTAGCTATAAAGAAGGGGAGAGAGATGGCCACAAAACGTCTACTCACACAAGGGTTCTACTGATTTCCGTTATAGAATTGCTTTCCATTCTGAAGGACCACACTTGAGCCGGTGAACATAGCTCTTTGGAGCAAAATGAATTTGTTGAAAGATGCTACCGTTCGAAGTGAATCATTCTGACTCCGGCTGACCACCCGCCAAACCAAGTCCTGATTCAGTGTTTCAGGGGCTGGGAAGCCCCACGTGCCTCTGCCCTTCAGGCTTCTGGAGAAGCCAACTTCATTTCATCAATCTTACAGAGCACAACACGGGAAAGGGCTGCGATTGTGCTACACTGCTCGCAAGGTACGTTCATATTTTCTTAAAAAGTTTGATTGAAAAAAATAATACAACAGCCAGGTGTGGTGGCTCACGCCTGTATTCCTAGCAGCTCAGGAGGCTGAGACAGGAGGATCGCAAGTTCAAAGCCAGCCTCAGCAACTTAGCGAGACCCCTAAGCAACTTAGCAAGATCTGTTTCAAAATAAAAAAAGAAAACAAAAATTAAAAAAACTAAAAGAAAAGAGGAGGTGGGGCTGGGGATGTAACTCAGTGGTAAAGTGCCCCTGGGTTCAATCCCTGGTACCAAAAATACAACTTACATTATATATTATTCTACAAGCTTCCTTTTCCCCCCATTTAACTATTGATCCTGGTCAATTTTTTCATAACCTTGTGTACATATTTAATTCTTCAATGAGGATGTCTTTTAGAATATTTTTATCTCCTACCCAACTCTTTTTCTTTTCCATAGAAAAGAATTCCCTTTTACCAACACTATGGTGGCTCTGTAAATAGTTCTCTAAACAACTCTAATGAACTTTTTAGTACTAAAGACTTTGTAGAACCTTCTCTAGCATGCAGCTGGTGAGAAGAGGACTCTACCTCTGAGATTATAATGATAACAATTATGATGCCTCCTCCCTGTGTTTATATATATAGACTGATTCCTATCAAAGATTGCTTTTAAACTCCATTTAATGATATTTTATTCTGGAAGCGCCTGGAGATTCTCCTGATAACTATTTTTTTATTGTAATAAAGTCTTACAGTATGAGCTGGAAACAGCGTGATAATGTTGTTATTACTACCCACGCAGTCATGATTTAATAAAGAAGAAAATTAATCACTCGGTTACTCCATGCCCAGCCTTGCCGAGTTGCGAATGTGTCCTGATGATTACTACTTCTTAGCTTCAACATGAAGAAAAATTGACAGATTTAAAGGGAAAAAGACAATTCCATAATTACAGCACTGTGTTTTAATACTATCACAATTGACAGGAAACTAATCCAAAAAAATCAGTAAAGAATTGGAAAATTTGCCTTCAGCCTCTTCTTGCTCAGCCCACTCCGCTCTACCTTTTGGAGTGCTACCTTCACCTTCACCTTCAATACAACTGTACTCTTCTTGTAAAACAAAGAAAAAGAAAAAGAAAAAAGATTGGAAAATTTGAGCTGGGCATGGTGATGCAAACCTGTAATCCCAGCATTTCGGGAGGCTGAGGCAGGAGGATCTGAGGTTCGAGGCCAGCCTCATCAACTTCGTGAGGCCCTAAGCAACTTAGCAAGACATGTCTCAAAATAAAAAATTAAAAAGGGCTGGGAATGTGGCTCCATGGTTAAGCACACCTGGGTTTAATCAGTTCTCAGTACCAAAGGGGGCGGGGAATGGAAAATTTGAATAACATTATCAATCAATTTTACCTGATTGATGTAAATTGATATTTATCTGATTGACTATACCAGGAACTACAGAATAAACTTTCTTTTCTATGATACATTGATAAAAACAGATCATAAGCTAGGTCATAAAATGAATCTCAATACACTTAACTAAGTCCATCATGTAAAGTATGTTTTTTTGACTAAAAGGAATCAAATTAAAAGTGAATTAACAATACAATTTCTAAGCAAACCTCAAACATTTGGAAATTAAATGATGTCCTTCAAAATAATCCATGTTTCTGAGAAGAAACCAGTGGGGAAATTAAAAAACTTTTTGAGGTCCAAGACAAAGAATATACACATGTCAAAATTTGTGGGATGAAGCTAAAATCACTTTAGATGAAAAGATAAGACTTTAAATTCTTGTATCGGATTGTGTCAGTTCTTGGGGCTGGAGAGGTGGCTCATCAATAGAACACTTGCCTGGCTGGGACCTGGGTTCGATCCCCAGTGCCACAAACATAATTAAGTGGAAGAAAATTTAAAAATCAGACGAAAAAAAATTAACTCTCTCTCACACTCTCTCTCTTTGAAAAGATTGTATGGATTCTTGAATCAAGGTTGTACATTCATTAAAATCTCAATTAAGAGAAGCAGAGTAAACCCAAGCAAGTTAAAGAAAGAAAACAATGTATTGGGCAGATTTACGAAAACAAAACAAAATAAAACTCAGATAAATAACAAGAAAAAAACGCACTAATTAAAAATTTAATTCTTTCACCTACTATATTGTCACCTTATGCTATTTATGATTGTACAATAACTCAACTCCTTCATAAAACTGAAAAAAATTTTAATTCTTTGAAATGACAAACAAAATTAACAACCCCCCAGGTGGAATGATCACAGAAAAACAGAATGTTACCAATATCAGGAATTAAACATGTGTTATTATTATAGATCCTACAGGCATTAAAAGGATAATATAATGTTGCAAACAACTTTATGCCAAGAAATTTAATAAGTTGGATAAAGCTGACACATTTCCTAAAAGAAGACAACTTACTTAAAGTGATACAAGATGAGACAGAAAATCTCGATATCCCTGTAGCTATTAGAGAAATTGAATACATTATTGCAACGCCTTCCTGCAAATACAATACCCTCCAGGCCTGGATGGTCTTAGAGGTGGGTTCTATCGAATATTCAAGTTAGATGATACAGCCTCTGTTACACAGTCCATCGGGAAAAAGAGGAGAGAATCCACCTCCTTTTATTCTATTTTATTAGAAAGAGTCAATTTTATTATTTTTCTAATTTGTTTTTTGTTTCTCCAACACTTTGTTGTGTGCGTGGTGCTGGGCGGGGTCTTTGAGCTTGCTGAGCCACCGCTCCAGCCTCCATTTATTATAGAACACATCAACCTCAGGAGTCAGTACAAGCGGAGAAAGTTCCACGTGCATGTTCCTGAGAAGTGCTGATGAAATCCCAATCAAAATCAAGAAGAAAGAACATTTAGACCACCTTCTAGAAATGCAAGATGGAGATAACCTTTAAAACTCAACGGGGCTGGAGCGGTGACTCGGTTGTTACAGCGCTTGCCTGGCATGCGCAAGTACACGGGTTCAAACCCCAGCACCACGTACACAACTGAGTGTCAGAGCAACAAAAGCCACGTGAAAAACTCAATAAAAGTTGATTCTCTCTGTCTCTCTCACTGTCCTCTCAAAACAAAAGAACAAAGTCAATTGAATTCTCTTTTTTTCCCCTGCCAGACTTGAGACTATCCATTTCTTTTTCTTTCTTTCTTTCTTTCTTTCTTTCTTTCTTTCTTTCTTTTTAAAGAGAGCGGGGGCTGCAGCGGTGGCTCAGTAGTTGGAGCAATTGCCTGGCATGTGTGAGGACCTGGGTTCAAACTCCAGCACCACGTACATAACCAAGTGTCAGAGATACAAAGTCCAGATGAAAAAATAAATAAAACTGATTCCATAAAAAATAGAGAGAGAGAGAGAGAGAATCAGTTTTATTTAGTTTTTCACGTCATTGCTCCCACACTTTGTTGTGTAAGTGGTGCTGGGGTTTGAACTTGGGTCCCCACACAAGCCAGGCAGCGCCATAACCTCTGAGCCACCTCTCCAGCCCCGGACTATCAGTTTCTAACAAAAGAAGCGAAAGTGGGTTTGTGGAGCTTACAGGAGACCTTCTGGTTTATTAGGTGGCCTGGTCAGGGATGCTTTTCTTTATTTTTGCCCTGCTAGGCCACGCTGCCTGTCCTCTCCTAGACATCAAGGCAGCACTGGGGAGCACTACTAGGGAGATCCCACCACGTCCCTCCCGCACTCAGAGACGTCTGGTAGCCTGGTGGAGGGAAACCTCTTCTGTCATGTTGGACAGCACGAAACCAAGCAGAGCAAATTTTCATCCTTAAAGTCTCTAAAAATTAAACGTCACTGAAGCCATAGCTTACAAAAGTGGGCTACCATCTATGTGCAAAATGAGGTGACTGACTGACCACTAAAACGTGCAGACTGACGTAGGATCCGGAGTCTCATAACCATCTAGGAATAAGTGCAGAATGCAACTGAAAACCACCCAAGAACCAGGAAAAACCACAGTCTGAATGAGAAAGGACAGTCACCGGATAGCCACCGAGATAACCAGATTTTAAAACAAGCATCATAAAAATGTTTTGACAATTACACATTCCCATGAAACACATTTAGATTTTAAAAGCAGAAAATTGGGACTAGAGCGGTGGTGGTTCAGTGGTTATGGCACTTACCTGGCATGCACGAGGTGCTAGGGTTTGAACCTGCATCCTTACACATGCCGGGTGAGTGCATAACTGCTGAGCCACCACTCCGGGTTCGAACCCCGCACCACTTGCGCAGTAAAGTATCAGAGCAACGAAAGCCACGTGAACACTAAATAAAATTGATTCTCTCTTTCTCTCTCTCTTACTGTCCTTCTCTCTTAAAAAAAAAACTAGAAAATCTCAATAAAGAAATAGAAATTATATAAATAGAGAAGAAAATAGGACTCAGACAAGAAGAAACTACCGTAAGGGAAATTTAGTGAACTTACTGAATGGGCTCAATGGTGGCATCAAGGTGAGAACAGAATCAGTGCACCTGAGGGCAGAATAACAGAGTCCACCTAACGTGAACACAAGAGAGGAAAACTTTTCAGGGATCTGTAGGAAACAGTGAAGATCGAATGTGTGCATCATTGGAGCTCCAGACGGGGAGGAGAAAGAGTGAGGCTGAAACGCTATTGAGGACAGATGATTGAAAACTCTCCAAATCTGGCTAAAGACACAAACCTACAGGTCCAAGAAGCTGATCAAACCCCAAACACGATGAACCCAGAGAAATCCATGTCAAGCGATACCCTAATTAAGAATTATTTCTGAGGTCCTGAAAGAAAAAAGCTAAAGACCAACTGTAAAACATATGTGTGGTGGAACTGTTGTTCAGGAATGGTGGGAAATACGGAAAACCTAAAAAAAAAAAGTCGGCTACCCTTAAAGATGAGTGAAATGAAGATCTTCCCATAGGAAGGAAGTGCTGAAGAAAGAATTTTGGAGCATCAGAGAGGAAAAACCAAGCACGGAAAGATGAAAAACATGAACATGCATTGTTTAAACATCCCTTTTCTTGCGAATTTAATAGATCTTGTTTAATGATCATCACAAAAATTATAACACCAGTTTATGTTCGAGGCAAGGATTTTTAAAAGTTTTTTTTGTGTGTGCTAGGGATAGAGTCCGGGGGTGTTTAACCATGTAGGCACACCCCCAGCCCTTTTATATATTTTTTATTTTTAGAAAGGGTCTCACTAAGTTACCTAGGGCCTCCCTCAGTTGCTGAGGCTGGCTCTGAACTTGCGATCCTCCTGCCTCAGCCTCCTAGGATTACAGGATTGTGCACCAACGTGTCCAGCTCAAGGCAACGATTTTAAAAGTGGGAAAAGTCAAAGGATCTAAATGGAATTGATATTTCTACATTCAAAAAGGTCAAATGAGCTGGGGGTAGTGAGGCATGCCTGTAATTTCAGCTGCATGGGAGGCTGAAGCAGGGAGCATCCCAAGTTTGTTGCCAACCTGGGCAATTTACCAAGATTGTCTAAAAATAATACTTTAGAAATGGGCTGGGGGTATGGCTCAGTGGTAAAGCGTGCGCCCAGCATGCATGAGGCCCCGAGTTCAACCCTTGTCTCCTCCCTGCTTCAACGGTAAAATGATGCCAGTAGACGTTCCTTCAGATATGTGTGTTAAAATACACAGGTTACCAACATACCCAGATATGTATTCAAAATTCAAAATAAATGAGTTGAGATGGACTCCTGTGATATGTTCAAGTAATGCACAGGAAGTCAAAACAGGGAAACACTGAGATGATATTTAGAGGAAGCATATAGAAACAAATAATAAAATTGCAGATTTATGCAATAATATAACAATGGCCTCAAATATATTCCAAATACGTGAACAGAATGACAGAGTGTTAGAGGATGGAAACATAGCTCAACTTTATGTAGCATATAAAAAACTCACTTCCAATCAATGACATAGCTAGGTGGAAAGGAAAGGGTGAGAAACGTTCTAACATGCAAGCAATCAGTAATATCAGGAATGCTGTTAAAGTCTGAAAAGGGAGGTTTTGACAAACGAAAATTACTACAGACAAAGAAGGGCATTGCATAATGATAAAAGAATGAATCTTTGCCAGGTGCGGTGGTGCAAACCTGTAATCCCAGCAGCTCAGGAGGCTGAGGAAGGAGTATTGCAAGTTCAAAGCCAGCCTCAACAACTTTGCGAGGCCCCGAGCAACATAGTGAAACCCTCATCTGGTTTTTGTTTTTCCTACAATCAGTTGCATATGTGGTGCTGGGTTTCGAACCCAGGTCCTCACACATAACAGACAAGGTCTCTACTGCTGAGCTACCACTTCAGTCCCCAACAGAGCAGATTTTTAAACTGAGGTTGAAGCAAGCAACCTAGAGTTGCAAAATCAATTCAAGAACGAGATTGAAGCTCTCACTATGTATTGGATGAGAGAACGTTTATATTATTTCTACTGTTGTATTCATTATTTTGTTGTAAATTATTGATAATATAAAATATAATGCATGCTTTTTGAGGAAAGGGACTATATCTTAATTATCTCTGTGTCTACATACTTATGGTAAGAAACGTATGGTTAAACAGTATTACTATTTTACATTTATATGCTTTTAATTTGAGAAAATTTGGGCATCTCAATCCGTGAGCAGGTGCACAGGGCTCCTTGGGGAGAGCGAGAGAAGTGTAGCCAGCTTTTTTTTCTTTCCAAGAGCAAGGTCCGGAGCCTTGGGACTGTGGCTCCTGTTGAACACATGGGTCTCTTCCCTTGAGGTTATTCAGAGAGTTTGATTTAATATCAAGGAATGACTTGGAGTCTGGCTTCAGCCAATCCTAGATTTAATTATTCACGATAAATGTCGCTTGCCAATTGGCATCTTTGTGCATTTTGACGCTGACGATTCTGTCTTCAATTGCATCCCGTCTCTTGCTTTACCATTCTGCACAACCCAGTTCTCTGAAGCAAGACAGAGGGCTCCCTCTGAGCATTTAAGGTGACCTCAGTTGTGGACATCAGCCCATGGATTTTATGCCTCGCCAACTCTCTAGTACTTTATTCTTAATCCACAGCCCTGTGGACCTTTATAAATAGTTGTGATAAATCCAAAAGACCATCCACTTTGCCATCACAAAAGTTACAAATTGGTATTGGTCCATGCTTGCGAATTGCCAACCATTATTCCTACCCGAAGTTGTTTATTTGTGATGAGATTTGGTCTAGCTTTGTATCCCTTGATATTACCCATGACGGCTTTTGAAATCATCTCTTTTTTTTTTAATGTCCTAGAATCTTCAAGGCACACTAGTAAAGTCATCCAGCCAAAGTCGGTGGCTCCTTCCATTAGGTCCTTAAGGACAGTACCTAACCCAAGAAGAAGAAGCTTTTTCCATCCACAGCAGAAAAGAGTGTTTCTTTTGAAATTCTGTGTTTCTCATTCTCACATTTTCTAACTAAGAAGATTTAGACAGGGTCCAGGTGGTGCAAAATCAATTAGTCTGTTTAGATAAACCTGTTCAGCATTGTCTACTCTGTGGATGGGAGATGGGGACACAAGGCACGTGCGTTGAGTTATCAGATTCAATCCCACAGGTGGCACCTACAGGTAGACGCTGTAATTTACAGGGAGCATGGAAACACTCAATGTTTGTTGAGCATGTGTGACATGCTCTGAGAATCCCAAAGATGAAAAAGATAAAGTCCCCAGATACACATATGCAGACGAAGTAAAGAAATACACAATAAAGACCACTAGGTATTAACTAGTGCAGTATGAATGCTATTGGAGCTGCAAGGGAAAGAACCTTAGAAATGACCAGACCATAGGAGACACTGTTGGGGAACGTGGTATTTGAAGTGGACCACTAAGAATGGATAACAGACTGGGCATGGTGGCTTACATCTGTAATCTCAATGACTTGGGAGGCTGAGGCAGGAGGATCACAAAGTTGAGGCCAGCCTCAGCAACTTAGCAAGACTGTCAGCAACTTAGTGAGACCCTGTCTCAAAATAAAAAATAAAAAGGGCTGAAGATGTGGCTTAGTGATGAGGCAACCCTGGATTCAATGCACAGTACCCCCACTGCCAAAAAAAAATAAAGAATGAAGAATATGTAACAGATAACATTTCCCTTGGGAAGGAAGGGTATGCCATATGGATGAAATAACTCATGCTATGGCTCAGAAGTCAGAGTCAGGGGCTACCTGGGCCTCTGGCCAACAAAACTTTAATATGCCCATTGCTTCATTGGTAATAGTGAAGGGATACGAAGCAGTTGATGGGTTTGTCCAAGAAGCCACTCAGGGATTCTCATCTGAGGGTATAGATAGGTCCCCCTCAAAGAGTAGCATACTTATGCAGAAGAATCCAATCCATATATAAAGATTTTGCCTTGCACACATAAACTGGGCATCTGATTTCTTTATGTTGAACAGGTTGAGGGAGTTACAGAGTAATCCTGCTTTGACCTACACAGGGTCTTGTTGTTGGGTTGGGTCAGAGACAAAGGACTCCTACCTGTCCCCGATGTGGAGTTGCTACCCTTTTATGATTGCTTCTTGACACAGTCATCAGCTTTGAGAATCATAGCATTTTAGAGTTGGAGTTTCGATCCTCCTGCCTCAGCCTCCTGAGCCACAGGGATTACATGGGTGCACCCCTGCCTGTTGGCTGGTATTTTAGAGTTGGAAGAAATGTTAGTGACACTTGAGTCCTACGTCTGTACTCTATTCAGAAGAAGAATGAGCCACTTGTCCAAGATTGCCCAAGATTGCCCTGCTAGATGAGTTAAGAATTTGATCTCTAACTAAAGTCCCTCAAATTTCAATTCAGTCATTAACCATATAGGAAAGAAAAGAATTTGATGAATAGCATGAACAGATTTTTACTTGAACTTGGGATGTGATCTTAATACCACCTTTATTCTGTTTTTTTTATATATAATAGAAAAGAAAAGGTGACTTCTTAACATTTTGTTTAACTTCAGCTAATTTAACATTAGCTTGTAAATTCTGAACTCACTCTTCAGATCTGGCCATTACTGATGGGGAAAAAATGTGCTTAGATTGTAATAAGTGATGAGTAGATGTAGGGGCTGGAGCGGTGGCTCAGCAGTTACCGTGCTTGCCTGGCATGCTCGAGGACGCGGGTTTGAACCCAGCACCACCTACATACACAACAAAGTGTCAGAGCAATGAAAGACATGAAAAACTAAATAAAATTGATTCTCTCTCTCTCACTGACCCTCTCGCTTGAGTAGATGTAAATATTAGCAATATTTATGAATAAGAACCATACGCAATGTCCCAAGATAAACATTTGCATATGTCATCTAATCCTAACAGTAGCACTCTGGAGTAGAAACTACCATCTCCAGTCTACTTTTGAAGACGTTAACATATAGTTAATGAACTTGACTAAGGACCCATAGCTGGTAAGTGGAGGAGGTAGGTAGAGTGGCTCACGTACGTACCCTCAATGCTAGGCTGAGTCCAATGGGGTCCTGACGATACGAGTCTTCCCTAGCTGGTTCATAGAAAGTGCCTACCTCAACGTCCGGAACACGGTAGATGCTCCATAAAATTCACTATTGGAAGAATAAGTTTACTTTCCTAAAGGAGTACGTGGCCAGGCTGATAGCATCATGCTGGGGCTGGAGCAGTGGCTCAGCAGTTATGGCGCTTACCTTGCATGCATGAGGATGCGGGTTCAAACCCCAGCACCACGCACACAACAAAGTGTCAGAGCAACAAAAGCCACGTGAAAAACTAAATAAAATCAATTCTCTCTTTCACTGTCCCTCTCTCTCTCAAAAAAAAAAAAAGGATATCATGCTTTTAGCCCTTGAAATAATGCAATTTGTTGTTATTTTGTTTAATTTTGCTTCAGAAAATTCACAGGCCAATAAAAGTAAAATTTGAGTTCCGTGTTGTTGGGGTGTAGATTTTAACGTCCTCTGAAAAGCTCATGTGTTGAGCAATCCAGAAGTGTGCAGAGGTGAGCTGATTGGACTTTGAGAGCTGTAACCTCCTCAGTGGATTAATCCATCTGATGGACTAGTAAGTGGATTGCTAGGCGGTCACTGGAGGAGGAGGGCTGTGGCTGCAGGAAGTGGGTCACTGGGTGACTGCCCTTGAACTACATCTTCTTCCTGGCCTCTAGCGCATGTCTTCTCTCATTCTCTCGGTCTCTCCCTCAC
>PVKS010049839.1:0-11800 GCA_004027875.1 Aplodontia rufa
AAATAGCCCCAAAGCACCCTATGCAATGCTGCCACGTGGCTCCTTCCCATTGGGCAGCTCTCAAAGCACACCAAATAAGGTCTTGTTTATCATAAAATGAAAAGCTCTCGGCGCCATCTTGTAATGGCGTCCTTAACTGCCACAGGCTCTCGGCGCCATCTTGTGATGGCGTCGTAAATTGCCACCGTGGCTTGCCACAGAAAAGTACTGAGCACTTTCAGTAAATAGTCTTATAGATAAAAATTATACATACTGATAAATTTGATGTCCTTTCATTAAAATTGAAGTCTATGCTATGAGAAAGCTCGACTTAAGAAGTCAAGATATAAAAAAAAAGTCAAGATATTTTCTTTTTCTTTTCTTTTCTCTCTCTCTCTCTCTCTCTCTTTTTTTTCAATACTGGGAATTGAACTTAGGGCCTCATGAATGCTAGGCAAGTGCTCTTCCATTGAGCCACATCCCCAGCTCAAGATATAATACTTCTAAAAACAAACCTTAAAGATTTGATTGCTTCATCTCTATGGAGGTAATGTCTTTTTTTTCTTTCTCTGTTTGTTGATAATAGGACCCATTTTAATGAAAGTTTTAGCTGCCTACAACTTTTCTAGAATGAAAGAGGGCTATAGTAATAGAGTCTATTATGAATGAAATTTATTTTCCTCTGTTAGTAGAAGACAGGGAGCTCAGACTGGTACTGGGCATGGGACTTCTGAAGTGAAGTTTGGGGCCATTGCATACATTAGTTTATTTTTTTAATTAATGTTTTTATTAGTGTATTACAGTTGTACATAATGATGGCATTTGTAGTCACATATTTATAGATGCACACAATATAGAAATACAGTTTGGTCCTTATCTGCCCGCCCCTGTCACCTGATCCTTTGCCTCTCTTCTGGGTCCCATATTTTTTCCTGAAATACCCAAGTACAGTGACATAATTCTTATACCTATGAAGAACATTTTTTATATACATTATTATAGTATATACAGTGACATACTTATAAATGCTTGGAATATACCTTGCTTTATCTCAGTTCCAACATTTCCCTTTCTCTTCCCTTCCTATCATGCCTTGTTATTTTTTGATATATTTGATAATAGGAATAAGCATTCACATTCTTGTAAAGGAATATTGCATACATAAGTGAAAGATGTACACTGTACATTAATACCAGGTACTGAGACACCGTTTTCTTATGTATGCAGAACTGTCTGCTCCCAATGTTAAGCATCCCCATGTTAAGCATCCCCATGTTAAATATTTACAATATTTGAAAATATTTTTAGTTTGTACAAAGACTGAGTCTTTTTACTATACCATCCAAAAGCTCTTTTTGTCCTGTTGTTGTGTGAGCTGCTGACAGATGATCTATGTGTCTTAGTTGCTAAATCAAAAACTAGTTTTCGGTTGCATATGAAGTTAGAAAACCTGTGACTTCCCTGGAGAAATGAGCACTTATTGGCATTTGCTTTTCAATGTTAATATTCCAGATTTTGATCATTATAAATGTGAGTGGTAGTTTAATGCCCTGAATCAATAGTTCTTAATATTTCAAATTTATGTATATATATATATTTTTTTTATAAGAAAGAGGGACAGTGAGAGAGAGAGAGAGAGAGAAAGAAAGAAGCAATTTTTTATTTAGTTTTTTTTTCATGTGACTTTGGTTGCTCCCACCCTTTGTTGTGTGGTACTGGGGTTTGAACCCACGTCCTTGCGCGTGGCAGGTAAGCGCTGTAACCTAAAAACTACCACTCCAGCCCTCAAATTATATTTTTAATAGGACAGTCTATATGTCTATATTTAGCACTACTCTTAGCAAAGTTGTTATTCTAAAATATGTTTTTTAAAATTCACTTAAGTTACTATATACTATTTCTAGTGCTTTCATTATTCTTATTCTTATTTTTTAATTTTATTTATTTTTTGTTTGTGTGTGTGGAATTGGGGATTGAACCTAGGGTTTCACACATGCTGGGCAGGCACTGAGCTATATCTCCAGCCTTTTTTATTTATATATATATATATTTTTTTTTTTATTAGTGCATTATAGTTTTACATAATGATGGGATTAGTTATCACATATTCCTAGATGCACACAAGTCAGCAATACAAAAAAATATGGAATGCTTCATGAATTTTTGTGTCATCCTTGTACAGGGACCATGCTAATCTTCTCTGTATCGTTCCAATTTTAGTATATGTGCTGCTGAAGCGAGCACCCCTTTTTATTTTTTACTTTAAGACAGTAACTTGGTCAGTTGCCCAGGTTGGCTTACATTTATGATCCTCCTGTCTCAGTCTTCTGAGTAGCAGGGATTATAAGTATGTGCCACCGTGCCTGGCTTTTTAATTAAATAAATTAAATTTCAGTTAAATTAGTCACTAGTCATTTTCTAGCCAAATAAATCAGGGTTTTATGAAAATTGAGATATAGTAGGATTTTTGTTTATACTATTAATCTTTTTCCTGCCTAGAATAATGAAGTGAATTTTCTATAACAACTGATTTGCACAGGTTCCAGAGTTTGGGATTGAGAAGTTTTTAAGTTTTTACTTCTCTTTTATTTTCACATTTAGTGGTTTTGTTTGTTTGTTTGTTTTTTTACTAAATTTTTGTTTAAAAGAGACATTTTTTTTCTATTTAAATGGTTCTGGCAGGAATTTTGAATTGTCATATAATCCAAATATAGTATCTAAGCCTTCACAGCTACATGAAATATCTATTTTTAAAAACTTTCATCAGGGAGATTCCACATTGTCCCTGGAGAACTTTTTTCTCTATAATTTTTTTCTCTCAGGAAATTCCTTTTTATATGGGAAGGACTGTTGGTTTAAGGGGATTTCTCCTAGTCTGGCCTCAACAGAGAGACAAATTAAGATTAGAGTGTTACCATTTTTAAATCAGTAAGACTGTTATAATTAAGATTCCTTTCCTCCCCTCATATTAAATAAAAATCACATCAAATTTATGGGAGAAGTACTTATCTCAAAAAATGAGATACAAAATAATCTGTAGCAAAAAGATAGATGTTTTCTGGTGATCTATAGCAGCTCCTTTTTGTAAAGAGCTATTTTGGCAATAAAGGATATATCATCTTCCAGTTTCACAGATTGGTTGGTTTTGTCTTTTATGTCCACTGTCAGAGGCTTACGTGACAGGTGGAGTAAGTTCTAACTGTACATCTAGATGGTGCATTATTTGGAAGTTTTTTGATTTTAAGAGACAGAAAATTCAAGTATAAGCACCTTATACACTAGGAAGAGTTATTTTGCATAACCAAAGGCCCAAAGTGGGCTTTAATATAGCAGCTCAGTGACTCCAAGGTTCTAGTTCAGTATATTGGAAATTCCCATCACTTTATCCTCATAGTTGTAAGATGAATACTTAGAATTGCCACACCACACAAACTACAATCCAGAGATGTGAAAAGACAAAACAAAACAAAACAAAACAAAACAAACAAAACAAAACAAAACAAAACACATTTGTCCTATGTTCTTTCAGCCTGGAAAAAAAAAAGAAACCTTCCTAGATAGTGCTCCTCACATCTTGTAGGCCAAAGTTATATTGTATTATCCATGCCTAAACTAATGACTTGGGTATGGGAATATGATTGGCATGATTAACTCTGACTCATCCGAATTCACTTTGTATCTGAAGAGGGGCCCAAGCCTCCTTGAGAATATGACAGCCTAGAAGGGTGAGTAAGACTGGAGTTTTGTTAAGTAGGAAGAAGGGGAAAAGGGAATGGTTATTGGGGTCCACACAAATAAGAAGAGTTTTAGAGAAGATAGCCAGGAACATTCCTTGTTCTGCACATTAGCAACCTCAATGGTGGATGTTACTGTAAAGTGTACTGACATGGGGGAAAATCAACTTTAGAAGCTTCTAGAAAAGGAGAAACCATCTTATTTTTTGGATTGGTTAGGATTGGTTTTTCTCGGATACTGAGAGATGAATTTGCTATTTTTGGATCCCAACAAGTCTTATAAAACTACTCAAAGATAGTTTTCTAGCACAGGTTTTCTCTGTACAAACCAGAAATAAGAAGAGGTCTGAGTTTTTGCAGGATAGCAAGGTGGATTTTCCGTGTTTGATTTATGATTGTTGACTCAGTAGGTACAGTTAATGCTACTGATAGATGTGGAACTATCACAATAGTTCTGTTATTGGCTATTATTTTATATTTTACTATCTTCTGTTTTAGACAACAAATTTGTGGGTCAAATCATGGGTCAAATTCAATAGAATTTTGGTTCCTTAATTATTAGGTATCATAAACTTTATGGTTATAAAAAATTCTGGTTTCTTCCAGGCTGAAGAGGGGATTCCTGAGAGAATTCAGATCATTTATACTCATTTGGGAGGGGAATATCCTGGCAGTGATCTAGGATATAGTGAGAGGGGACAGCTACAGAGGAGTGAGAGTTCTGGAAGGGGAAATTTTAGAGTCATTTTTCCCTGGCACTTCTGCAAGTTTTGGTGAAGGTTGTCTTCATTTAATTTAATTTTTATTTTTAAGTGCTGGGTCTCAAAACCAGAACCTTGCAGATTCTAGGCAAGCCCTCTGTCGCTGAGCTATATCCCTAACTCTTTTGTACTTGTTTTATTTAGGATTTCCTGGGTATAAAATCCTTGCCTTTGCCCTAACTTCTACTACCTATCCTGTAAGGAAATTGTGATTGCTTACAGAAGAGTTTCATATTAAGTACAGCTAGTTTGCAAGTTGATGTAAAAGACAAAATCATATCTAATCCGAATTTACCTTGAAAGATCCCCCAAATTGCAGCTGAAGAAGAGTGTATGTTATTTTGCCCATATTACTTTGAAAATAATATGTAGTTATAAATGTGTATTATCCAAAGTAATACATAATAAAGAATAAAGTGTATGTATATAAAGTAAAATTATATAGAGTTTTAAATAATATAAAAATATCTTGAATTTGTGTAGATTAATGAATGGTACCATTTCAGTGTACCTTCTCTATGATAGTGGAATAAGTAGCTGAAGAACATTTTGAGATTTTTCATGCAGTGATAGAAATTTTTTTAAAACAGCATATTTTGTATTTCTGTATATGATCACTTTGAGAACATTTTGTCTCAAAGTTTTATATATACAAATACAGAATAAATATATGACTTTTTGGAGTTAGGAGTAAGATTATTTTATCCTGATTATTTTTAAAGTCAATTTTAGGAAGATAATGCTATATTGATGCTATATTGAATGTGTGTGTGTGTGTGTGTGTGTGTGTGTGTGTGTGTGTGTTTTAAGAGAGAAGGACAGTGAGAGAGAGAGAGAGAATCAATTTTTATTGAGTTTTTCACATGGCTTTTGTTGCTCTGACACTTAGTTGTATACGTGGGTACTGGGGTTTGAACCCGGGTACTTGAGCGTGCTGGGCAAGCGCCATAACCACCAAGCCACCGCTCCAGGCCCTGAATGTGTTATATTTAATCTAAGTGCCAGCCTAGCTTTGCTACCAGATGGGAATATAGAGATGAGCATTCAGCTTGGTAATTTATACTCCTAAATATGTAGAAAAGTTTGTATTTGCTGTTTCTTTCTTGCTTCTGGCTTGAGACCTCGGGGGATTTTATTTTCTAGTAATTTCAGAAGAGAGACCAGTTGAGCATTCAGACCTTTCCTCCTCTTGGCAACTCTTCTGAGCATCTGATATGCTGTGTTCAGGCCTAACCTGTTTTGGTAAACGTCTGGTCCTGGGTTTGTCTAAGAGACAGAGCAGTAAATAATTGATGGAAATGTAGCTCATATTTTTAGCATCTAAGAGAGCTAAGTGATTGCTACTGTAAACTCCTGGGGCCAAAGAACTAGAGTCCTAACAGTGGCTGGAGAAGTTCTATATATCTTCATATTAGAGCCACAGGCCACAGGCCCTCTAGTCTCTGGAGCTATATAAGCCCCAAAGGATTATGTAATAATAATGCAAACAAATTTAGATGTGAAACACTATAGGCAGGCATGTATTTTGGAAATACTGCTTAAGAGGGAGCTCTCTGATGAAAAGACAGCTAGTTTTTTTTTTCTTTCTTCTTAAAATTAGGAAAGCAGTGAGAGTGCCCAAGTATTGTTCCCACTACCAGAGAGAAGTCCTCACCCCTAACTCCCAGATAGTTTTATGATGTGAGGATAAGGACATCCATCTTCTTCATTTCAAAAAGGTTTAACATCTAGAAAATAATATTATCTAACACCTAGTCCATAGTCAAATTTTGCCAATTATCTCAGCTGTTCTTTTTAAAACGTTTCATTGAAGTATGATAAATATAAACTGTATATATTTACTATGTAATTTGATCAGTTTTGTTTAGACCTATGAAAGAAACTATTGCAGTCAAGATAATGAACATAATTATCACTCAAAAGTTTCTTCATGGTCTTTGGTTAAATCCTCTCTTTTCTCCTCTTACCCTTTCCCCGATCTCTAATGTCTGATTTTTGTCATTATAGACTAGATTTAATTTTGTGAAATTTTATATAAATGGCAATACATAGAATGTGCTCTTTTTTTTCCTGGCTTTTCCCCACTCAGCACAATCGTTTTCATCTATCAATAATTCATTTTAAAGATATTGGTCTGTCTTATAGTTCATTCATTTTTATTGCTGAATTGTGTTCCATTGTGTGAATGTGTCAAAATTATCAAGTCTGTTCACTTGTTAGACATTTGAGTTGTTTGAGGTTTTAGTTGTAAATATTCATATACAAGTTTCTAGATGGACATATGCTTCCTTTTCTCTGGGATAAATACCTGACTGGATCATCTTGGTAGGTGTACGTTAACTTTTTGAGAAATTACTAAACTGTTTTTCAAAGTGGTTGTACTGTTTACATTTCCATTATCAGTGTGTGAGAATTCCAGTTGTCCCACATCCTTGACAACTGTCAAATTGTAGCTATTCTGGTAGGTGTGAAAGTGGTATCTCATGTAGTTTAGTTTGCATTTTCCAGTGGCTACTGATGTTGAGATTATTTTTCACGTACTTTTTGGAAAATGGCCACCTTTGACGTAGACAGGAGGAGTGCATCTTGGTTCTCTCATAAAGTCTGACTTTCATCTGTGTCTCTATACTGTGAGGAAAAGAAGGAGAAGTGAAAAGGAAAGGAATGATTGGATATAACCCTTTCTTACTGAAAGGAGAAAGACCCAGAAGTGCAGGTTAGAAATAAGAAGTGTCAAGAGATTGTGCAGGGTAACCAGGAGATCTGATGAAATAGGAACTACAGAAGAGAAAGATTAGGGTTTGTGATCACTGTAGATAGTTTGTATTATCAGATTCTTTTGATTTCTTAACACTTGATTTCCCTGTATTCCAGGTTACAAATTTGAATGAGAATTCACCTGGAAAACTGCCTTGGGACGTGTAGACTGTATATATTGCTTTTACTTTCTTCTTGCTTAACTCATTTCTTTCTGCCATATGACACATTTTCCAATTTGGAATTTTGACGATCTCCAGGGGCCTCATGATTGCCATGAATGATATCCAGTTTTCAGCCTTTATCTTTGATTTTTCTGACTTTCTTTTTTCTGATGTTCTTAGCCATGTCTATAACTTCTTTGGCCTCAGTGACATCACTTAGGTACTTAGGTGTTTTTTTTTTTTTTTTTTTTTTTTTTTTTTTTTTTTTTTTTTTTTTTTTTTTTTTTTTTTTTTTTTTTTTTTTTTTTTTTTTTTTTTTTTTTTTTTTTTTTTTTTTTTTTTTTTTTTTTTTTTTTTTTTTTTTTTTTTAGTTTTTAGTTTTTAGTTTTTTGTTTGCTCTTTCTCTGACTTCTTTGGGGACTTTGTTCTTTTGCTTAATCTGGCTTTCATGGAGGGCTTTGTTCAGGACATGGGCCTTATTTTGTTTCTTTGCATCAGAATCTTTGCAGCTCCCATGGATTCAGCCACTCTTTCTGAGCACAGGGCCCCTCTTCACATCTACAGCCTACATCTTTGTGTGTGATCTAATGTTTTCTCTTTGGTTGTTACATTGATAATAGTCTATCTGTAACGGAATTTGCCACCTTGGTCTGTAGATTGGTTTATTCTCCAGAGCTGTCTGTTCTCCTCATAGTGTTGTCATTCTCTCAGTCTCCCACTTTTTTTTTTTTTTTTTTAAAGAGAAGGACACACAGAGAGAGAATCAATTTTTATTGAGTTTTTTCAAATGGATTTTGTTGCTCTGACACTTAGTTGTGTACGTGGGTGCTGGAGTTTGAACCTGTGTACTTGCATGTGCCGGGTAAGCGCCTTAACCTCCGAGCCACCGCTGTAGCCCCAGTCTCCCACTCTTGACACTACCTTGTCATCTTTTGCTTCTTCCCTCTTCATGCAAATCTGTTAGAATTGCTATACTGCCTCTCATCCCTGTCCCCAGTTTTATAGTCATACTGTCAACATCCTAATTCAGGTGTTTATTATTTCATGCTGGGATTGTAACAGTGGTTTCCTGACTGATTACTTTGTCTCTGTTCTTCAGCCCACTCAGTAATGTCTCTGATAAATCAGTCTTATCAACTCACTGGGTTATATGTTGTTTCTTTTAAAAACAATCTCTGATTTCTGGTAGCCATCATTTATTTCTCTGAAAAAAATGTTCTTTGGTTCACATTATAGCATCTCTGACTATTTTCCCTTACTCAGCCTTGACTTCTATTGATCCCCTACACAAAAGTCTGTCCTATAGCAAATTTAGTATGTTATTCACTGAATCCCTAATGGATTCATATGCCCACTGCTGTGATTTGTTACTTTCATTTCATCTTTAAGGATGGTCTCATTCCTCTTTGCCGTGTCTTATCATTTTGAGGCTTCTTCCAATTTCCAGCTTTTCCATGGGGTCTTTCTTGATCAGATTAGCTTTCTTTCATTTGGTTTAGCTTTCTTGAGTTTCATATCTCTAAGTTCCTAGAGTATGCCCTGAACTGTTCTAGGTGCTTGTGGTCTAATGATAATAACCCCTGATAATAATGATATAAATAATTATGCCTAATAAAAAGGAAATGCCAAGTTGTATGACTGTGTCTTCTATCACTTAATCTGTTGGAAATCAGAGGACTTTGCTCATTCTGACTGTTGAGTGCCCACTACGTGCCAGATGCTGTCACTGAATTTTCATGTTTTTTGTTGTTAAGGTTAAGGAAACTAGAACTCAGATTACTGTGTGTTTTATGGTTTAGATATGAGGTGTTGCCCCAACGCTCATGTGCACGATAATGCAAGAATGTTCGGAGGTGCAATGAGTACATTATGAGAGCCATAATGTAATCAGTAGACTAATCCACTGATATGGATTGACTGGGTGGTAATTGTAGGTAGGCAAGGTGTATCTAGAGAAGTGATTCACTGGGGGTAAGCTTTTGGGGTTTATATTTTGTCCCTAGTGAGCAAGCTCTCTGCTTCCTGGTCACCATGATATGAGCTTCTTTTCTCTGGCACACCATTTTGCTATGGTGTTCTGCTTCATCTCTAGCCTATAGCTACGGAGTCCCTCAACCTTGGTGTGAACCTCTGAAACCATGAACCAAAATAAACTTTTCCTCCTCTAAGTTGTTCTTGTCAGGTACTTTGGTCAGAGCAGTGCTAAAGCTAACTAAAGCAATGTTCTCAGGATTATACAACTGCTAAATGGCAGAGCTTGGATTAAAATATTTCTCATGTCTGCCTGATTCTAAAAGATATCCTCTTCCTTGTACCATGCTGTCTTTTGCTGTGGGCTGACATATTTGGCAAGGTATTCATATAGGGATTATTTGTTTGCTCATTTTCAAGCATTGTAGATTATCTGTGGAAAATATTTCAAGTTTATGGGAATGAGATTAAGTTGAGGAGATAAAGTAATTCCTTTACACCATTCATTCATGTTTACTTTCTTTGCTTTTCTCATCTCCTGTAGTTTGTGCAATGCATGTTTCATCCAGAAGTCCTTTAAATAAGGACCAAGGAAAATACAAATTAAATATGTAGATAAATGAATGTTATCCTAGGCAAGTGGTTTTCATCATTTTGACAGGTAACTATTTTTGGTGTAAGGCAAAACTTGTGATTTGGGGATGGCTCCTCAGAAGAACCTAGGTAACATTCTCAGATTTAACTTGGTCTGCTGTTCAAAGGTGGTTCAATTATTTGGTTAGGAGTGTTATGGATTACAGTATATTAGACATGTATCAATTTCATTTCCTTCTCTCCTTTTCTTCCTCCTCTTTTCCTTTCTTTCTTTTGCTGAGGGTTGGACCTAGTGTCTATTAGTTTCCTTCCCTTCCCTCCTTTCTTCCCCCTCCCCCCTTCTCCATCCTCTTCCTCTTCCTCCTCCTCTTCCCTCTTTCTCTGTTTTCTTTTGATTGAACCCAGGGGCACTGAGCCACATCCCTAGCCCTTTAAATTTTTTTCTTTTTTAATTTTGAGACAGGGTCTCACCAAGTTGCTTAAGGCCTCACTAAACTGCTGAGGTTGGCTTTGAACTTGGGATCCTTCTGCTTCAGTCTTCAGAGGCACTGGAATTACTTAGGATTACAGATGTGTGCTGCTGTGCCCAGCTATGTAATAATTTTCAAAATAAGTAGAGAACACATCCTAGAATACAGTTGAAAAAACAGCTCAATCTATAGTTTCCCTCCTTAAAAGGATTAAGTAAAATAAATTTATGTAGTATTTAGTGAGTGTCAAAGAGTGGGCAAATGTAAACGAATAATTTTAGCTACTTGAGGGCAGAAACAGTGATTCATAGACTTGAGATTTAAAATTCTTGGTTTGTACTCAAAGAAGAGAATTGTCAGATAAATTACACAACAAACAGAAAATAGCTTATTGATGGTGTGGGAATACTTATAACATTCATCTCTGTCTCTCTGTGTATTTTATATATAATATATAAATACTATTTCTTTAATTTCTGTATGTATGCATTAATTATTACATAAAAGAATAGCATTTTAGAAAATGTTCAGCATGAGAAATTTGTAGAATTTTCATGTGCTAAATGGATATTTTCTACTTTTGGGAGCTTTATGAAGCATATTAAAAACCAAAATAATTCTTAACAGTTAATACCAGTGGCTACCTCTTTACATCTCTTCCAGTATGGGAACAAGGTTGCATTGTGTTTTTTTTCACCTGTACAATTATACAGAGAACAGTGGTTTCATAGTTGGAAAATATGATGTTTCTTCAAGGATTAGATTAAACTTCTCTTGTCTAAGTTTAAAAAATTTTTGCTTTCCTTAAATTGAGGAGTTACAGCTATGAATGTTTAGGCTTACATTATGCCTATGATTTATTGTTTAAGTGAAGATCTTATATATTCTACTTAAAATTTTTGAACTGTGGTAAAAACTACATACCAAAATTGAACATTTTAGCCATTTTAAGTGTACAGTTCAGCAATATTAAGTATATTCCCATTATTATACAACAGATATTTAGAACTTTTTCTTCTTGGAGAACTGAAACTCTATGCCTGTTAACCATTTCCTCATTTCTCACCTGTTCCCAGTCCCTGATAATCACCATTCTACTTTTCTTGTGAATTTGACTACTTTAGATAGTGCATATAAATAGAATCATTCAGTATTTGTCTTTTTGTAACTGGCCTATTTCAGTTAGCATAGTGTACTTAACATTCATTTATGTCCCAGCAAGTGACAGGATTTCCTCCTCCTCCTCCTCCTCCTCCTCCTTCTTCTTCTTCTTCTTCCTCTTCCTCTTCCTCTTCCTCTTCTTCTTCTTCTTCTTCCTTCTTCTTCTTCCTTCTTCTTCCTTCTTCTTCTTTTCTTCTTCTTCTTCTTCT
>PVKS010049840.1:0-11803 GCA_004027875.1 Aplodontia rufa
TATACACTAAATATAATAGGGCAGAATAAGAAATCAGAAAAATCATTCCTACTCACAATATCCTCAAAAAAATTAAAATATTTGGGAATTAATCAAGCAAGGAAAGTAAAAGACCTCTACAATGAAAATTATAGAACATTGAAGAAATAAATCAAAGAAGACCTGAGAAGAAGGAAAGATGTTCCATGCTCTTGGTAGGAAGAATTAAAATAATCAAAATGGCCATTCTGCTAAAAGCACTATATCAATTCAGTGCAATCACCATCAAAATACAAATGTCATTCTTTACAGATATAGAAAAAGCAATTCTCCAATTCATTTGGCACAACAAGAAACCCAGAATAGCCAAAACATTACTAAGCCAAAACATTACTGTTCTCATTTCCTCTTTGATCCATTCTTCATATAAGAGGGTTTTATTCAGTCTCCAAGTATTTATGTGATTTCTATTGTTTTTCTTACTGTTAATTGATGCAATCATACCATTTTGTTCTGACAGAATAAATGATACTATATCAACTTTTTTGTATTTGCTAAGATATCCTTTCTGGACTAGGATACGATCTATTTTGGAAAAGGATCCATGTGCTGCTAAGAAGATTAACTCAGCTGATTTAGGGTGGAATATTCCTAAAATGTCTGTTAAGTCCAATTGATTGATAGAGGTGTTTAGGTTAGAGATATCTTTATTAATTTTTTGCTTTGACAATCTGTCTATTGTTGACAGTGGTGTATTAAAATCTCCCGGTATTATTGCGCTGCAGTCAATACAAGGTATAATGTCTTTGAGTACTTTTTCCACATATTTGGAAGGGTTGTGATTGGGGGCATAAGTGCTGACTATCTTTATGTCTTCTTGATGTATTGTTTCTTTTTACTATGATGTAGTGACCTTCTTTATTCCTTCTGACTCGTTTTAGAACAGTTAACTGTCAGATATAAGGATCACAACACTGGCTTGCTTTCTTGGGCCACAAGCTTGGTAGCATTTTTTGCCAACTTTTCACCTTAAATCTGTGTCAGTTTTTAGCTGTGAGGTGTGTCTCCTGTAAGCAGCATATTGTTGGATTTTGTTTTTTAATCAAGTCAGCAAATCTGTGTCTTTTGATTGGGGCATTGAGTCCATTCACGTTCAGAGTTAGAATAGATATGTGATTCGGAATCCCTGACATAGTGATCATTTCTGTATTTTGTGCCATCTTGTATATCTTTCAGTGAGTTATGTTATTATTGACCTTCTTCTGTTTATGGGCTTTGGAAGTTCTTTGCTTGATCCTCTGTATGAAATGTGTCTTTGAGTTTCTCTGCAGAGCTGTTTTGTGTTCATGTATCTTTCTAATTTGAATTTATCATGAAGGAATTATATTTCCCCATCACATTTAAAGCTGAGTTTGGCAGGATATAGTACCTTTGGCTGAAAATTATTTTCTTTCAATATTTGAAAAATACAATTTCATGCTCTCCTGGCTTTTATTACCTGAACTGAAAAATCCACAGTAATCATTATCAGTCTGCCTCTGAATGTGATTTGGTTTTTTTCTCTTACTGTTTTTAAAATTCTTTCCTTGGTTTCTCTGTTCTTCATTTTATATGATGTGTCTTGGTGAGTTTCATTTGGTTGGGTCTATTTGGTGTCATATAGGCATCTTGAATTTGAGTTTCTGGACCAAATCTGATACAAGGGAAGTTTTCTTTGGTAGGCTCCTTGAGAAGGTTCTTTATGCCATTCGTTCATTGTTCAATATTATCCCCTATCCCCATGACTCTCATGTTATTTCTTATCTTCTTGTCTCAAACTTCATGGGAGTTCCAATCATGCCCAGTAAGTTTTTTATCTTGTCTGTCCTCTTTGGATTTAATATTGCTCAGCCTGTCTTCATTGTCTGATGTTCAATCTTTGAGAGCTGAAATTCTATTTTCCACTGAGTTTTCTCTGGTATTAATATCTTTAATTGAGCTTTTAACTTGGTTGACCATGCTTTTCAATTCTAAGAGCTCTGCTACATCTTTTTTCAGAATATCTATCTCTTTATCAAAGTGATCTCAGCTCCTGCAATTACTCTCTAATTTCCTTCCTTATATCTTCTTTTAATTCATTGATTGCTTTAATAATCAGATGGTTGATACTTTTTTCTAGGCTTTTATGAAGGACCCTATCTGTGAACTCCTTGGCTGGGGAGTTTTGGGTTTAAGGAGAAGAATTGCTCCTCTTTTTCTTCATTTTCAGGGCTAGGGATTGGGCCTGTGAGCCCTCTTAGGTATATTAATTTGGAGATGCTGATGAGTTGTGGGATTTTTTATTCTTCAGTAACTAGTGTTGGGTACAATTTGAGAAGCTGAGATTAACAGCAGTCTTTCAAATCTATGGTTAATTATTGGCCTTTGTGATGTCTAATATCTCATAAGATAAGGCATAAGAGATGATATGAGCAGCCAATGGGTACAATAATCAGTGTTACCCTGGTTACTTTGTTCCTTGTAAGACTGATACCATGTTAATTACCACCTCTGAGCAGAATGATAGGATTAGAAATAAGCTTTGGAAACAACACTATTAATCATTGGACTATAAGTGGATTAGAAGTAAGTAAGCATTTTCAAATTCGGCAATCACATCAGGTTTCCATTCAGACACTCAATTAGGATGAATAAACAATATGTTTAGTTACTGTAAGACTATTCCAAATTACCAAAAACAAAAATAAAAAATCAGAGAAAACAAATGAAATTTAAAAAAATAAAAATAAAGAGAAAAGGAAAAAAAGAGGAGTGAAAGAAGGAAGGAGAGGTTGGGGAATGATATATATTAGGGGAGGGTTGAGTGTTAGAAGAATAGAATGGTTATTACTACAGAGTAGAGAAAATGTGGGTAACAGAAAAGTGGACTACTAGTGGGCTTTGCTGCCCTGACCTCAGGTGGTGTGGCAAGTACTAATATTTATAGTAAAGCATGTGTCCAAGAAAAAGGTAAAACATAAGTACGTGTAAAGAAGAAACAGGTCCACATCAACACTTATGTTACACAGATCACACACAATAAAAGAGAGAAAAAAATTCAAATCTGATAGGTTGTAATTAATGAGTGTCTGATACAAAGTTCCACCCACCTTGCCTGTGTAATCCAAAAGGCAGCTTCCTGCACCACTTGGGGCTCCAGTGTTCTTTCCCCCAGAGCTGTGATCTCCCAGTTTAGGCACCAAGCAGAGGTCCTGTTTGCACTCTCACCATAAACAGCAGAGTGAAGGGCCCTGGCAGGATTGTGAGCAGATCTGCCTTTGGCTCCCTGCTCTGCAGTCCTGTCTGTTTATCTGAAAAATGCTGCTGTCTGAAATCCTCCTAGGTGGGAAGGGGACTCTGTCTCCACCTCTACAGCAGAGATGTAGAGAGAACCTACCACCAGCGCAATATGGCTTTTCACAGTTAGTCTTGGTCTCTGCTGGGTTGAACTGATCAGAATGTGCTGAACAGAGCCTCACCTGCTGCTGAATTAAGAGGCAAGCAATCACCTGTAACCGGTGACTGGAGACTGGAGACTGGATGGGTCTGAATAAGTTCCTTTTTTCCACTTGTCACATCCAAGTCTCCAAAGTCATTGATCTCCCACTGACCTGCACTGCATTCAGTGAATCTTTTCCAATGTGTGTTACTTGCTGGAAGGTAGCTTTCCTCTCAATTCCTTAATAAAATATTTTTTAAAAGCCAGAAGAAAACAGAAAGAAAATATGAATATATGGATTGTTAATTCCCAACAACTAGACTTCAGGCTTAAGTCACATTTCAAATCTGATTGAAAGATTTCTGGTTATGTCATTTGCTAGACAGGGCTTTATATTTACTGTTTGATTATATTTCTACAAAAACTCAATATTTAATATGATGGCTTGTTAAATGAATTCAAGATTTCACTTTTTTATTTTTAGATGTGTGTTTCAAGATTTCAGTTTTAGATAGCAAATGGCAGTGTCTGTGGTGTGTAGTCTGTATGATGGGCCTTTGGTTAGATAGGCAAAGATGTAAGGTGAGAATCAGAGAGGGATAGACAGGAAAGGTGGACATGTCCTACTCCTGCAGTGAGCAACAAGCCTCACTCAGTGATTTCCACTTCTGCCCCCTCACATGTTCACAGACCTCATTCCTGACTAGGAAGCAGTAGAGTGAAATGGCTTCCCTTTCACATTCCCAGCAATGGATTCCAGATATACAGCTCTCCTTTCCTTGTTGGCCAAGGGATCAAAGATTCAGTTCCTAATGCTGTAAAATGTGCAGACACTACTACAGAGTCAAAAGGAATCACTATAATATCAATTGCTGAAATGAGATTCATGGGCCCAAACAAATTAAAACATAGTCAAACTGATATATTTACTTCTATTGGATTATCTCTCCCCCTCGTCATCTCCCCCTACTCAATACTGTCCAACAGAGTTTCCTTAGGAGAGACTTGGGATCTTGGTCAGTTGCTTTTAGTGATTTCTATTTTCTTCCTCAAGAAATTTCAAGGTAAATGAAATCTGTTGTAGTGTGCACTTTTATTCCACATAGATCTCTATGCCCAAGGATATGTCACTAAATGAAAATAATTCAAAGTGAATTCTGAATCTCAAATCTTCCATCATTTCTGTGCAACTTGGGGCAAAAGTCTTCATTATTAAGAGTGTGTCAAATATTAGGACTGCAATGTGGATAAGTACCACCCCTTCCTGGCGTAGCTTGGAACCAAACAGGCTGATGGGAGTGAGGGTTTGCATGTGCATAGTCGATTGAGCAACGTTATTTTGTCAATACTCACTTCCTCATCCTTCCTGGCTTCTCTGCCTAACCCCAAACTCCCACACCCATTGTCCAACTCTCTCTCCTGTCTGTAACAGTAGTGATGAGGTCTGAGGAAAATAAACCCACAGTAGTCAGGAAGTACAGTTATGGTCTCAGGGACTGGAAGCGGGGGGGGGGGGGGGGGAGTTCTAGGTAAGATTGCAGTTGGCCTTTGTACGGGACCCAGCCAGCCATGCTGTCCTGTGACTCTTCCATCAGGCTGCAGCTATGGAGTCAGGGATGGGATAAAATGACACTTTGGGACCGTAGAAGATATTCCAGTTTATCAAGCCATAGATTTTACTTTGCATGTTATCTCAGGACAATTCAACTTCTTCTTATCAGAACTGACTGAGTTGCTGGTTAGACCAATTTGGTTTGGTTTCACTTTTCTGTTCTAGGAATGAGACCAGATCCACTCTCCTCCATGATTGGTCAAGAGCCCACAGAGAAGTGGGTTAGAAGCCAAGTGAGAATATAAATCCTGTCCAGCTCCCTTGTTTCTGCTGCTTTGCGCAGACTAAGAAGAGGTAGATTTTTCAAAGAGACTGGAATACAGTGGAGGACAATTCCTGAGCCTTGAAAAACAGTGAGCACATCAAGGGGACGCAGAATTTTCTGGTAATTCACCAAATGCATGCAGAGCTGATTTCTGACCCAAAAGGTGTCTTTTATCTTAGGAAATTTTGGTTAACAGGACATTTAGGAGCATGTACTGGAGAGCTGGGATGCTTAGCTTGGAAGCTACAGAGCCTTGATGGGAGGTGGTAGGATGGGCTTAGGAACAGTCTTAGCTAAATGCTGAAGTTTCAGTCAATCAATTATTTACTTGGAAAAAATGCTTATCCAATTGTCTTTGCATATCTGTAGTGCCTCTCCTGAGAATGGTTGAAAATGATGTGTCAGATACTACTGTGAAATATCACCAAAAATATTAGATGTTGGTTGTGCCTCAATCCTGTGTTATTTGCTGCTCTTATTTTCTACCTCTCTCCACCTGATTCAGCATTTCTCATCCATACATTGCAATGGAAGCTAGAGTTGGAGCAGAAGCAAGTTCTGCATGCCACTTCTGCTGTAACCAACTGTGGAACATTTATGATTGGGGAATCTTTCACTTATTTATTTAAATGTAAATTAGGATTGCTGATGATTTCTTGTGAAGAAATGTAAGATGTCAGGTTATTTTGGAAAATAATTCCATTGAGATACATATCTTTATGTAACAGTAGATAGTACAAATCCTTGTCTTTTGTGTTCAAAGTCATTGGACAAGACTTAAAAAATTATCAAGTATGCTTCATTAAAAATGAATTGGAACTGCATATAACAGGAAATTTGAGAAGATAAAATTTGCTTAAAAGAGCTGGTGCTCCTTCAGTGGCTTTCTATGTGTGCCTAGAGGGTTCTTGTCTCCTTACTCAGTAAATCTGACTATACCCTTTTTTTCCCCTGTGTCACATTCAAGTTAAGCATCACTTCTATTCAGTTCCCCTGATCACATCTTTCTGCTCTATAGAGTGATCTCACAATGTAGCTTTGGCCATGCATGCTGCTTCCACACTTGGTTCTTCCCACCTCCACTTTCCTGTTTCTCAGGCACTCCGAGACTGCTCCCATGGGCCTTTTGTGGTCACTTTGGGCCCACCCAACACTGGGTTGCAGACCCAGTGCATCATTTTCAATGGGCTGCAGGAGCACCATTCAGAGGCAGGTTGCCAGGCTGTTTGCTTTAGGTCTCTGCAGATCATCATGTTATTACCTCTTCATCTTCCAAACTCTCTGGAGATTGGATTGAGGAGAAAATCCATGTTTGGCAATCAGTAGTCTGCACCGTTCCTAGTATTTACCTATATCCGTCTTTCTCCTCAGTCCAACACACTGGATGGTTTCCTTCACATTTCTGTGTGTTTTCCTTGGTTCAAACAGAACAATTGACATCACCCCCCACCTCGAGGATTTCCCCAAAACATGATTCATATGACTGAGAAAGTAATTTCTTCCCAAATCATCCCTCTGTCCTGTGCAGCCCACCCCAGGACTGTGCTAAGCTATAAGGTGCCCAAAGGAGTAAAGACTGAATTCTTGCTCATCCCCTTAGCATTATCAACATTTGGGGCCTGATAATACTTCAGAATATGTGTGGTGGGACATTAAGCAGCATCTCTAGTCTTTATATAAGAGATGACAGTAGCATTTCACCTCTAGCTGTGTCAACCTGAGATTGCAAAATTTCCCCAAGGGAACAAAATTGCTCTGATAAAGAGGCACAACAAGAGGCACATTCCTATCAATAGCTAGACCATGTTCTTTATCATTGGTTCTGTATCCAGATGATTTGGTACCATCTCCTTGCTCACCAATCTGATAAAGGATAAAAATAGAAGAGTATCAAGTATTACTGTAGGATTTTGCTGTGTTTCCTTAAATAATGGTGAGGGGGTCCATGTGATGACATGGGAAGTCTTTGAAAAGGTAAGTTGGAGGCTGAAGCAGAAGGAAGAGAGAGGGGGAAAATATTTTCCTTAGGAGCACTGTGAGAACTGTAATAGCTGGCAGAGGCCATGTAGAAGGGATTATAATTGGTGGCAGATGCCGCTACTGTCTGAAATGTAGCCCAAGCAGGAAGACAGCAGGGAAGCCATCCCTCACCATTTCCCATTTCACACTCAGACACTTGCTGGTGCCTCCTAATTGCTGAATTTTACTGGCAGCTACAAGTTGACAGTACTCTGCTGATATGGCTATCCACCTGGCCACACAGATTGATCTGGGAAGATACAATGGAGAATCAAACACTAAAGTCACATTTGATACTCTTGGTCTGTTCTGCTACCCAAATAAAATATGAACTTCCTGATGTCATTTACATGTGGAATCTCAAGCAGTCAAATTCACAGAAGCAGAGTAGTGGCAATGGGCGGGGAGGAGAGAAAAACAGGGTAAAGTTAGTCAAAGATAAAAAGTTTCAGTTACAGGAAATGGATGAGTCCTATAGATGTAACATACAGCCTTATTATGATAAGTAAAAGTACTGTACTATACACCTGAAATCTGCTAAGTGTATAAATTTTAAACATTGTTACTATATACACAGTAACTCACACACATACAACCACATGCATGCATGCACCCATGCATACACACAGCATAGAGGGGCTAGGTGTGTTTGTTAACTGGACTATGATTATCATCTCACAGTGTTCATATATCAAAACATTAAACTGTATACTTTAACATAGGAATATGTGGTATCTTGATAAACTTATTAAAAGAACAACTTCACATGGTGGAGGTAGAAAGGAACAGCTTCATGTGTAGCTTATATTGAAGCTTTTCCCAAATTACTGTTGCTTTTCAAAAAGAATTCAGTAGAATTAATTGGGTTACTCATTTTTTTAAGAGAAAGGGACAATGAGAGAGAGAGAGAGAGAGAAAGAGAGAATCAATTTTTTATTTAGTTTTTTTCATGTGGCTTTCATTGCTCTGACACTTGGTTGTGTATGTGGTACTGGGGTTTGAACTCTTGCACTTGTGCATGCCGGGCAAGCACCATAACCACCAAGCCACCACTCCAGCCCCAAATTAGATTACTCTTAAAAAAAATAAAATGTTTAGAAAAAAGACAAGGGAACTAGAGTGCTCAAATATACTGCAACATTACATTGAGTAAATGGCTTTAAACATGGACCCTATAGGATAAAGAAGCCTCATAATATTCCTGAGACTGAGACTCACTGACATGAGTTCCAAAAACAAGAGAAATGCCTAAAAAGCAAATCAATGAAACTTAAGAAGTGTATCAACCAAATAAAATAGCTAGCTTTTATTAATATCTTGATTCAAAGCAATGTTACTTTGAAAATCCCATGTGGCAGTTGAAAATATTTAACTGGATTTGGTATTGAGGACAAACTAAGAATGATTATTTGTTTTTCAGATTGATCATTTTATGACATTCATGTTAATCAAAATTAATGATAATTGGAAGATACACACTGAAAGATTTAATAACATGAGAGTCTTGCTGTAGAATTAGACAAATTAGAATTGGCCATGTTGTGATAATTGTTGAAGCTGGTTAAAGGAGACATGCAGCTTTTTGTTATATTTTCCCTAACTTTGCTTGAGTTTAAAACTTTCCATAATAAAGAGTTTAAATAAGAAAACACAGAAATATACGAGAATTGATCTTGATCTGTTTCAGGACATAAATGAGGATGTAGTGGTGCCAAATCCACAGCACTTTGGCAAACAAGAGCAAAGTTCAAAGATGGTCTTCTGGCATATTATCTTTTTGATTTTCCTCTTCCCTTTCTTTCAGTTGCTTCATTTGTTCACAGTCATGGGTCAAGCACTTAGTATGCCTGAAGATGAAAAAAGCCAAGATGTGGCCTCCAGCTTTGCTGCGTATTTTAAGAACTTCAAAGTGGAAAACAAAATCATCTCTCAGGAAACCATTAGTATGATAGAGTCACATGTGAAAAAAGGGAAGAGTCAGGAAGCAAACTTAGCAATCACCAAGGTGTTAGAAGAAATTGATAATGCCCCACTCAACATTGCTGTGACAGGGGAGTCTGGAGCAGGAAAATCCAGTTTCATCAATGCCCTGAGAGGGGTTGGACATGAGGAAAAAGATAGGGCTCCCACTGGAGTGGTGGAGACAACCATGGAGAGAACTCCATACACACACTCGGACTTTCCAAATGTGACAATCTGGGATCTTCCTGGGATTGGAACCACCAATTTCCAGCCAAAAACTTATCTAGAGAAAGTAAAATTTCCTGAGTATGATTTCTTCATTATTGTATCTGCAACACGCTTCAAGCATAATGACATAGAGCTGGCCAAGGCAATCAAATTCATGAAGAAGAATTTCTACTTCATTAAAACCAAGGTGGACTTTGATTTATATAATGAAAAATTACAGACCCCAACTACATTTGACAGAGAAAAAGTCCTGCAGAAGATCCGAGAGGAATGTATCAATAATTTTAAGAAGTATAACATTTCCCAACCACAAATATTCTTGATTTCTAATAATGATTTATCTGAGTTTGATTTCCCAATCCTGATGGACACACTAATAAAAGATGTCCCTGCTCAAAAGCGCCACTGTTTAATGCTCCTCTTGCCTAAGGTTACTGACGCAGCCATTGAAAGAAAGCGGGATGCTCTGAAGCAGTATGTCTGGCTAGAAGCTTTGAAGGTTGGACTATGGGCCACTTTGCCTACAGGTGGCATAAGTATCACAGATGCAAAGAAGATGAAGGAAAGCTTAGACCACTACCGAGTCCTCTTTGGAGTAGATGACGCATCCCTGCAAGCTTTTGCTAAGGATTTACAAGTGCCAGTGGAAGAACTCAAAGAAATCACTAAATCTTCAAATTTTCTGGAAACTGAGACCGAAGAATCAATAATGAACGCATTATTAAAACATTTGGAGGAATTATGTGCTATTAATGGAGGCCCAGTTGCTTCAGGTATTTTCTTTGTGAAAATCATTTACTTGAAACTTCATTACCTTGACATAGTGGCTGCTGATGCTAAACGTCTCCTTGAAATGATATATTCCAGAAACCAGTTAAAACCCAAAGCATGCACAGCAACTGACCAAGAAACCTAATTGGGGCACTAGAGTCAACCCCCTTTTCACCAGTTAACCTTAAACCAGCCGATCATAATCCCCTTGTGAAATCCCAGGAGACAAAACCTATGGACTGAACTCGCATAATCTCAGTGTGAATTTTCCCTCTCTCCCTATCCCCCTCCTCCTTTATTCCCCTCTTGCTGTTTCTCTCATCCACTCCATCTCCCCCTCCCCTCCCATATACACACTGTTCACACTTCCTGGCTCCTCTGTTGTTCCTATCTGTGCCCTGTTCTAACCCCTCTGGAGCAAGTAGTAACCAGTTCTTTGTTTCATGAATTTTGGTTTCCAATCCTCACTGTGTCACACATGGGCTTTACACTCCTTCCTGTCCTCATAAAGCCTGTGTTAAGATAGTGACTGTCATAGCTTTTGGCCACTCTCACTAAGCAGACCTCAAGACAAAAGTAGAAAGAAACCCATATCCACAGAAAACACAACACTGTTAAATGATTATTAGCCAATTCCTACGAATCCTGTTTAGACAGAATCCTTTGGCAGAAAACAACTGAAGGACATCTGTCACCGTGGGCCTGGGAGCACTGGGGAACCCTATGAGATTTTTCTGATTTGAGACTATTGCTGATTTTTCGATTGTCATGATGGTAAAGAATTGCTCTAATCCATGTCTGATACCAACAGATGATTAATAAAAGGTGAGAAAAGGCATTTGCTTTTGGGTCTTGGTGTCTTCAATACATCCACAATAGCTTCATATTGGTTTTTATATTTGATAATTTCTTCGCCCATTCCCTAGCCTAGCACTTTAGTTTCCTTAAGGTGAAATACAGTATCTGATTTAGAATACAAAGAAGGAAAAAACAGTTCCCCAGTGAGTGGAAGAGTTCTTGATCAGATTGGACTGCTCAAATAATACCATAGACCAGTTGTATTAAATAACAATTTTATTTCTCACACTTCTGGAAACTGGAAGACTAAGATCCAGGTGCTTGGCATGATTGTGTCCTTCAATTCTTGTCCTCACATGGCCTTCCTGGTATGCAAAGAGATTGATTTGTCTCCTCCTCTTTGTATAAGGACATCAATCCCCTCAGACCTAATGTGACCCTAATTGCCTTCAAAAACCCTAACTACTACCCCCTAAATGATCCCATTGTGTATTATGTTATTGACACATGAATTTGGGGGAAACAAAGAAACAGGCAGTCCATAACAGTTGTACTAGGCAAGATCTTTTTTTATTATTCATTAAACATGGTCTTACAATTAGGAGGTATTCATCATCAAACAATCAAGAACAAAAGTATAATGACAGAAAAACCCAAGGCTGGTGCCATTCCATGATTTCCCCCCTTGGGTTCCACATGGTTCCATGTTTCC
>PVKS010049841.1:0-11813 GCA_004027875.1 Aplodontia rufa
TGAAACAAGAGGATGATGGGGAAAGGTACTGATCTAAGTAACTTTGGAAATAAGTGGATTCTATAAGGTGAAAGGCTCCACCATATGGAGGCCACTTGATTAAACTGTTTCCCATGTGACTAGGCTTTAACAATTCTGATGCTATTATACATGTGTACTGGAAGTGGATATTTAAGTAAATAGAAGGCAATGGTAGAAAGTTACGTTTCCCACTGGGAGTGGGAGCTTACAGATAAGCAAAAGAAGGAAACTAGAATGATCCATAGGACAAAAGATTCAGTTGGAAACATCAGTAGTAATTCATGTTTAGCTTAGTCCATTAGGTTCTCTCGTTCCAGTTGTGGGACACCTATAAATACTTAAGTTGAGCAACAAATAAACCACTTACGTTAACTTTTGAAACAAATGTTGGGTTTTTTGGAGTCCCATTCTTTTGTGAAAAGTAAGAGGTGAATGATGGGAATGTTTGAAAAATATATAAATAGAGATAATTTTATAAATATTTCATATATATATACATAATATATATATATATGATATATAAGCTCTAAATTAAAATTTCCAGTCTGTTTTAATGTACCTGTGTCAATTACACTTCAATATTTTCTGAATTTAAAACTTGGGACTTGGGGTTGGATTGGTGACTCAGTGGTTGGAATGCTTTCCTGGCATGTGCGAGTACCTGGCTTTGAACCCCAGCATCACATACACAACAAGTGTCAGAGAAATAAAGGCCAGATGATAAAATAAATAAAGTTGATTCTCTCATTTTCTCACTTCCACTCTATCCCTCTCTCTCTCTTTCTTTTAAAAAATTATAAATAAATAATTAATTAATAACAAAAATCTTGGGACTTAATGATTTAATACAGATGCAAATGGTTACAAAGATGTATCTGCAGGGGTGTGCAGGTAGGTAGTGTACAGAGACACACATTTCTTTGCTCTGTCAGCTGAGATCACATAGGACAAACCGTATCCAAGCAGCAGTGAACACAGAGCCCAGATCTTGGTTTCAAATACTTTTCTCCAACAAAAGGAAGCAGGATTTCTTGGTAAAAAGTGTTGATTTTAAGGCAGGGACAAAAAAGATTTGAGACTGGAACATCTTGTGATGGAAGAAAATATGGAAGTGGTAAAATAGACAAAACCATGTTAATGGAGGATTGTCAAAAAGATACAGAAGCCATCCAAACAAGCTCCAGATGGTCAAGACTGGAATGATTTGATAATGGCATAAATAAGGTAGTCTAGTGTTGGATTGTAGCTCAAAGTACAAAATAAATACCCATGAGTTCATCAATAAATGTAATTCATCACAAACAAATTAAATACAAAAACCATATGATCATCTAAATTGATGCAGAAAAGGCCTTTGACAAAATCCAACACCCATTTATGCTCAAAACTCTGGAGAAGATAAGGATCAAAGGAACTTACTTTAATTTTGTCAAGGGCATTTATGACAAACCCACAACCAACATTATACTTAATGCAGAAAAACTGAAAGCATTCCCACTAAACTTGGGAACAAGACAAGGCTGTCTACTCTCACCTCTCTTATTCAATATAGTCCTTAAAACCCTAGGCAAAACTATCAGACAACAGAAAAAAATAAAAAAAATTCAAATAGGAAAATAGGAAATTAAACTATATCTGCTTGCTGACAACATGATCCTATACCTAGAAGACCCTAAAAACTCTGTCAGAAGACTTCTAGGGCTTATAAATGAATTCAGCAAAGTTGCAGGATACAAGAGCAACACCCATAGCAATTGCTTTCCTATACTCCAACAGTAACTTGGCTGCAGAGGAAATCAGGAAATCCATCACACTCACAATAACCTCAAAAACAATAAAATACTTGGGCATTAATCTAACACAGGAAGCAAAAGACCTCTACCTACAATGAAAATTATCGAACATTGAAGAAAGAAATTGAAGGAGACCTGTGAAAACGGAAAGAAATCGCATGTTCCTGGTTAGGCAGAATCAGAATCAATATAATTTAAATGGCCATTCTGCCAAAAGTGCTGTACAGATTCATCCCCATGAAGATACCAATATTATTCTTCACAGATATAAAAAGTCAATTCTCAAATTCATTTGGAACAATAAGAAACACAGAATAGCCAAAGCACTGCTGTGCAAAAAAAAAAAAAAAAATTGGAGGAATCTCAATACTTGACCTCAAATTATACCATAGAGCTATAGTAACAAAATCAGCATGGTATTGGTACCATAACAGGCAGAAAGAACAAAAGAACAGAAGAGAAGACACTGAGACTAATCCATAAAATCTATAAGCATCTAATATTTGACAAAGGGGGCAAAAATATAGCTTGGAGGAAATACAGTCTGTCCAACAAATGGTTCTGGACAAACTGGACATCCAAATGCAGACAACTAAAATTATATCCTTATCTCTCACCCAGCATAAAAATCAAATCAAAATAGATCAAAAAACTAGGAATTAAATCAACAACCATACAATTATTAGAAGAAAAAATAGTATCAATAGTCCACTATATTGGTGTAGGCTCCTTCTTCCTTAACAAGATCCCTGTAGTCCAAGAACTAAAACCAAGAATCAATGAGTGGGATGCCATTAAACTGAGAAGCTTCTGCACAGCTAAGAAATTACTCAAGAGTGTCAAGACAGAACCTACAGAATGGGAGAAAAGCATAGCCTGTTACCTCTCTGACAGGGGGCTAATATCCAGAATATACAAAGAACTCAAAAAATTTAACACTAAAAACACAATCACTCCAATCAATAAGTGGGTCACTGAACTAAACAGAAACTTGTAAACAGGGGAAGTGCAAAAAGCCAAACATGTGTGAGAAAGTATTCTACATAACTAGCAATAAGAGAAATGCAAATCAAAACTGCACTGAGATTCCACCACACCCCACTCAGAATGGCAAAAATGGAGAATATGAACCATAATAGATGCTGGAGGAGTTGTGGGAAGAAAGGAACAGGAACACACTTTTGGTGGTATTGTAAACTGGTACAACTTCTCTGGAAAGCAGTGTGGAGACTCCTCAAACAATTATAGATCAAACCACCATATGATCCAGTTATCCCAATCCTGGGTATTTCCCCAAGAGCTAGAATCAGCTTATTACAAAGATACAGCTACATCATAGTTTATAGCACCTCAATTTATCATAGCAAAATTATGGAAACAACCTAGATATCCCTCACAGGATGAATGTATCCAAAAACATTGTATATATATAATGGAATTCTACTCAGCTATTAGAAAGAATGATATCTTGGCTTTTGTAGGTAAGGGGATGGAAATAGAAAAAACTCATGCTGAATGAAACAAAGCAAACTCAGATACTTAAGGGTCAAATATTTTCTCTCATATGTAGAAGCTAGAGTAAAACCTAAGATAGGGTGAAAGTTAGTCAAGTTTATTTAATATTCTCGCCAAATCTCAAGCAACATGAAAATAATAGGAAAAGATATTTGTGTCAAATACTAAGCAAATGAAAACTGGAGTCACTATCATAATATTAATAAAAATATTTTGTTGCAAAATGTCATGGTAGAATGGAATATTAAATAATAGGTTTTCAATAATAATAACAAATATACAATAACTTATAACAATAGCTATAAATTGGCTTAAGATACATACTTTATACATTTGCTAAGTTTCCAGGAGTAAAAGGACAAATTCCTAATATAGTGGGATATATTGACATACATGCTAATTATTAAGAGATCTAGGAGAGAATTAATATGGATTTATAAGAAATGAACCACAAAATTGCCAGTCCTTATTTTTTGATAAAAAATATATTCATTTTTTAAATTAAGCACAAATTAGGTCAAAAGCATGCTCAACAATTTTCAAAGAATCAGTATCACATTTTCTAACCAAAAGCAATTAAGTGAGAAATCCATTACAAAAAGAATTAAATGCTATAATCTTAGTAATTAAGTAACATACTTTTAAATAACCCATGAGACAAAGAAGAAACAAACATAAAAGTTTTGAATTGATTACAATAAACATAATAAAGTTCTGCATTTCAAAACTTTTTGGAATAAAAGAATGAAGAAGCATAGCAACATATGAAGCAGAGAATAAAAAAGGATAATTAAAAGATAAAAATACTATTAACTTGGCCAGTAAATTCTAAATCAAATGAAAAATCTAGAAGAAACAAACCTTTCAAAAGAGATTCAAGATTACATAGAAAACCTTGAAATATCCTTAAGTTTTAAGGATTTTTATTCTCTATCTCAAAATACTCCTACAATAAGAAGCACTAGAGTATTTTTACATAAAAGATAAATCAAAATCTCAAAGAACGGGTCATTCTAGCACAAAGAAATTCTTCTAGAGCAGAAAAAAAATAGGAATCACTCCTGGACAATGGTAACCTTAATGTCAAAATCTAAGAAGAAAAAAGTATAAGAACAATAAATAACTGGTTAAGCATGCTTATGAACATAGATGAAAAACCCTAACAACCCACAACCAAATAGAGCATGTTATTACAAAGTTAAACTATCAGCCAATTTGAAGCTTATTCTAAAAATGTAAGTTAACATAACAATTTATAAATGGAATTCATCATTATACAGTATTAAAAATGAAATTCTAATGATTGCCTCAATATATATTGATAAAGCACTTGACAAAATGTGAAATCTCTTCGTTATAAAAGCACTCACTTGTTGAAAAATAGAAGAAAACTCCCATAACTAAGTAATTTATCTCCCAAAGCCTCCAGCAAGGATCAGTTTGAATGGAGAAGCTACATCCCTTATGAAATAAACAACATCAATAGGGATACCCACAGGTAACCTTCATTCAGCATTGCACTGAGGTTCACCTGGGTAGGGTGTTGAATAGTAATTAGAAATGGAGAATGAAGAAAGAAAACAAACTCAATATGAAAAATAAAATGGTAGAGAGTGTACAAGAGTTAGTAATAATTACCAAAATATCTGAGAATGATGGATATAGAATAAATCTATTGCACTTCTATAGATGAGGATTTAACACTAGAAAATGGCAGACTTGACCTACCAGAGGTCATCAGTGATTATAGTGTTATGTTAACTAATACAGTGTAGCATTAGCACATCCATATTTGCAGTGATCAAGGGAACAGAAATATGCTTGTGTGGAAATATAATCTAAGAGAAATGACAGTGCCTTGAACAGACTGTTTTAAATAAAATTATCCATATAGAGGAGGAGAGCAAATTGAATATCATCTGACATTATTCAAAAAATGAATGATAATTGGCTAAAAGTTATGAATGCATGCATGGGGTAAATTTTAAACACTTTCAGAATAAAAACAGAACATTTTTAAGGCTTAGGAATAGGGGAGACTTTTCTTTTTAAGCAAACATATAAAGTTCTTTTTTTTTTTAAAGAGTGAAGTACAGTGAAAGAGAGAGAGACAGAGAGAATCAATTTTTATTGAGTTTTTTTCACATGGCTTCGTTGCTGGGACACCTAGTTGTGTACACAGGTGCTGGGGTTTGAACCCGTGTACTTGTGCATGCCAGACAAGCACCGTAACCACCGAGCCACCGTTCCAGTCCCAAACATATAAAGTTCTAATGATCAAAGAAAAATTGATGTTAGATTAAAATTAAGAACACAATTTATTAAAAGATCCCAAGAAGAAAGTAAACATAAGCTACAAATTGCACAATATTTGAAACATAATAAAAGAAGGAATTAGTATTCAGAAACCAGGAGGAATTTCTAGAGGCATTAAGGAAAAACAAAACAAACAAAAAGCAACAACAACAAAATATAAAGAATGAACTGGCTTTTCTGGAAATTGATACAGAGATGGTCAAGTAAGTGAAAAGAAGAGGAGACAAGAGCTCTGGGATGTTGTTGCACTGTGATTCTGGGTGATATCTAGTAGATGGGCACAGATCTTGTGAAAGTGACATGGAAGGCAGAGGGGGGCATTCATATTAGGTGTTGCCAAGGGTATAAATTAAACAAGAACCTTGAATAACAACTTTGTGTTTGTCATCTCGCAGACTGAACATGTGCATAGCCCAGGACCCAGGAAATGCATTGTAGAACAACTTTTCCCAGTGCACCTGGAGACAAGACTAGATTCTTCACAACAATGTTATTTATGGGATATAAAAAAAAATAAGCTCTTAAAACTAATTTTTTAGAAGGAAGGTCATTTCAATAAATTAGAGATATGACCCTCTCATTACTTATAATCATTTCAGGAACATATTCGTGTCACCCATTCTTCCTCTAAGAAAAAATCATTAAAGAATCATTGAAATTGCAAGCATAAATGCTAATGGGAATTTTTGCCCATGTTTTGGTCTTTAGAGGCATAGTTTTATACAAAATAAATGCCAGCTTCTCTCAAAATTCAGACAAGATTTTATCTTCAGGATCCTTTGAAAGGGTTCACCCTTTAGGTACAGAAAGCTTAACTTCTTCACCTTCATCTTTAAACAGTTATAAGATTTTATCTATTTTTCTCCTCTCTCTCTGTTTAGGTTTTCTTTGTGTTTTCTAGAGATTTTGTGCAGAAGTTAAGTTGCTTAAGCATCACTGTCTCCATGTGTTCTCAGAGAACTGACTTTTTATTTTCTTTACACAAATACTGCATTAATGAGATACAAGATGGCACTGCCTCGTGGAGAAGCCTTTGGAGTGGATTAGGATGCCCCTGGGCTGTGCTCTTGGGGGTCAAACAGATCCCACTTCTCCATCCCTGTCTTCTTCTCAGTCCTGATGGTAGAAAACTAAATACAGGGTCCCATGGCTTTTGCTGGTATAGAAAAAGGAGAAGGCAGAAAGCAAAGCCAAGGTAATGCACCTCTAGAGAGATACCTAGAAATCACTATTCTGAAGTGTCATCGTGATGTCTTTTAAAAGTTATTTTATTGTTTAGTTTTTAGTTGCTAATATTTATACATATTTATGAGATATGGTATGATAATTTGGCATGAACATATAATGTGTAATTATCTGATCAGGGTAATTGGCATTTTCATCTCCAACATTTATCATTTCTGTCTGTTTGGGAAACCTCATATTTTTCTAGTTAATTTGAAATGTATCAATTATTTTAAACAACATTTACCTTATTGTACTATAGAATATGGTCTAATTCCTCCAACTGTATTTTATACCTGTTATCTCACTTGGTTCTATCTCCTCTCCCTCCTTTCTGTTCAAATATCCAGTAATTGCTAATTTTATTCTCTTTTTCTATGAGATCAAGTTTTTTGGCTTCCACAAATGAGGACATGCAGTACTTGTCTTTTTGGCCTTAGATTATTCACTTAAGATAATGTCCACCTCTTCCAACTGTGTAGTTGCAAATGACAAAATTTCCTTTCAATGGCTAAATAATATTCCACTTTGCAGGTCTACCACATTTTCTTTATCTACTCCCCATTGATGGATACCTTGATTGATTTGATTCCCTATTTGCAGAAATCTTTTTGATACAATGATTTCATTATATATATATATATATATACATATATATATATATATATATATATATATATATATATATATATATATATATATATATATATATATATATATAATGACTATCTTTTGATCTTTTGAAAGGGGTACAAGAGACTACTGGTGTCTTATGATGGAGGACCCTCAATCTCTCAATCTCCAGGGATTATCTGACTTAACCTTAATGTTTCTTTTTCTTTTTCCGTGTCTCTTTTTGAGACATTACATCTTCTATCTGTGTTCCACTTAAAGAGTACATTAAGGTCAGCTTTCTATATTTACTCAGAAATTTTTCCCCAAGCATTTTACTAGGAAATTTTCTTGCTTTTGGTAATACAGTATTGTCTGCCCTTTTCCAAGAAAGCAATTAGCATTATATTACAGTTCTATATTAACTAAAATTATGTTGTTGTCACCTTACTATCAGTAACCTTACAAAAATATTTGTGTCTTTACTATGTTCTAAGAAGTAGAAACTTAAGCTATTTAAAAACAAAGGCAAAATGGGAAGTAGAAAAACATGTTCCTTAATCACTCATATAGTATGCAGTGTGGACACTTGATTTTTAGATATTTGTATAACTGTTTGTGTGTGCTGTTTCTTTGTTCCTTTGTCCTACATTTCCAAGGTAGCCCCTGACGTCCAAGTCTCTGAGGAAAGGGCAGATGCTGGACATTAATCCATTTGCCATTGATATTAGCATTCTCCATTTTCATTGTATATTCCTGTAAAAAGCAATGGTGTGTCTATGGGTGGAGGGTTTTAATAATTATTTATTTGGGCTCCTCTAGGTGGATACCACAAATGTCCTCCATATTATAGGCTACATATAGTGGTTCCTGTACTGTGGGAACAACAAGTCTCCTATTAAATATCTTTGATTGTTTAACTGGTAAAACATTAACAGGACTAGATGTAATCAACAGGAGTGAGAGAAATTCCTGTAAACGTAATTTTCTTAAGAACTTTTCAAAGCTAGATTTCTGGTTATGTGGGCTTTTTTAGTGTGGTATTAACACATTTTTTTAAGGCATTTCTCATCTTCCCTCAGACTCCACAGACCTAATGAAGTATTACAACTTTTACAACAATCTTTATCATCAAAAACAAAATTTTCTGGAAATTTGATCTGCAAATGCATAGTTATAAGTATGATTGTTATAAGAAAACTGTTAGGCCGGCTGGGGGCAGGGTTTCAGTTAGCCCACACTTCACAGCAGCATGGTCCCTGGCTGGGGGTGTGGCTTCAGCCAAAGACACTGAGGCCATGCCTGCTTGCTAAGGGGCAGGGCAAAGGGCAACTTGCCCACGAAAATAACAGCCAATTGGGATGCTGGCGGACAAGTTCCAAAGGATTGATGGGTCCACCAGCCAGTCTCTGAAGGACCAACCCCATCATGAACTTCCAGTTAGCCGGCAAAATCAGCTGCCTGGAAAAGGTCCAATGCCATTTTCCCTGCCTACCATTCTGGCCTGCTGCTGCTTCCCATGCCCACCCTCATCATGGTGGTACAGGTGAAATTGGCCCGAGAGCAACAAATCCCAATAAACATCTCCACCTGAATTTACACCAGTATCATTATCCTTTTTTCTGATTTTACAAAAACATCCAATTCCTAGAAGAGATAACAGCAGGAATTTCCTGGAATGGTGGCCTTGCCAAGTTCTTCCCCATGCCTGGACCTTGGCAATCAGCATGGTGGAAATGGTCCCCACCATAATACCATTCTGATTTTTTGAGCTCCTATCAATTAAACTCTGCTTACAACAATCTAAAGCTTTTCCAGCTTGCAGTGCTAAATATCTTGAAATTCCTCCCACAAATTCCAAAAAGCTCCAAAGCTTCTAAACCACATGGTCAGTTTAGTCACAGCAAGGACCTACTTCTCAGTACCAATTTCTGTTTTAGTCTGCTTTTTCATAGCTATGACTAAAAGACAGCAAGAACAATTTTAGGAGGAAAATTTCATTTGGGGATTCATGGTTTCAGAGGTCTTAAGACATAGATGGCCAGCTCTAGTCCTTGGGTTAGAGGTGAGGTTGAACATCATGGTGAAAGAGTATGGTGGAGGTAAGCAGTTAAAGGCATGACTCCAGGAAGCAAAAAGTGAGACCTCATTCACTAAAGATAAAACATATACTCCAAAGGCACACCTCCAATGACCCACTTCCTCCAGTCACACCCTACTGATAGAGATTAGGAAAGATGGTAAAATGCCTAGTTAGTCAGGACAATTGACTGATTCAACCACGCCTAGAAGCTAACTGGCAGAGAGTGATTAACAGGTATGCTCAGGGCCTTCAAATGCAGAAGACCATGAGGCTTACCTGTGAGAGCAACTCCTTTGTCCCAGAGGTGGGAAAACTAAGTACTGGGGTTGAACACAGATAGGAACTAGGAAAGATTTGTTACCTGTTTTACATAGATTTTAACCAAATGGTTTTGGTGCTTAGTTTCAATGCCTATTTTACATAGAGTTTAACCGATGATGTTGGTACTTCTCTCAATGCCTGTTTTATATGAACTTAATCAAGGTTCATACCCAAAACCAATATAATCCCTGCCCAAACAAACATAAGACAGTGTCCTGCTTCCAGGTGACCCTTGGCTTTGCAGAGACTTTCCTTCTTAAATAAATCCTACTCCTTTTACTTTTCCTTTCTGTATTGGTCTATTGATTTTATTCCTCAAATTCAGGAGACAAAAACCCAGAAGAAGATTGGCACTGAATTCCTGGGTTGTACTTCCACATCAAGAGCTGCAATGCACTGCTCAACAGTAGCAAGGAAAAACTCAGCTCTTAGCTGGGGAGCTGCTAACACTATTTTGGCTGCAGAAATCTGCAGTCAGTCTAAAATTTCCAGTTTTAACTGGCAATATCTGCAAACTCTAAAATTGGGCTTTTTGGCTGTAGAGATCTGTAGTGAGCCCAAATTCCATTTGCCAGTGGGAGCAGAATCCAGCCTCATCCCCAAACCCCACATCACTACCAGCCTACAGTTATCAGTTAATTCCTATCAAGGGATTAACTCACCGATTGAGTTAAGGCTTTCATAACTCAATTGTTTCACTACTCAGTTCTTTTCTCATTGTCTCACATATTATTACAATATGAATGGGTAGTGTTCTCCAAAAGCTCATGTGTGATAATTCAAGATGGATGAGGTCAGGGTTGGGGATTTAGCTCAGTGCCAGAGCGCTTGCCTAGCATGCGCAAGGCCCAGAGTTCAGTCCTCAGTTCTGAAAAAAAAAAAAAAAAAGATGGATGAGTTGAGATGATTGGGTTATAAAGGCCTTAACCCAATCAGTGAATTAATCTCCTTAACTGGCAATTGTAGAACTGTAGTCTGGTAGTGTGTGGCTAGAGGTGGGTCATTGGGGGGGTCGTGACTTTGGGGTATATATTCTATATCTGGTATGGAGTTTCTCTCTCTGCTCTGCTTCCTGATGTGATAGCTTTAACTCCCTGCTCTCTGGAGCCATGCCTGCTATCAGAAGTGCCAGGTGTGCAAAAAACCAAACATGTGATTGGAGGTGGGTAAGCAAGGCAGATTTTTACTCCCATGAGAGGGTGGGATTTCAAGGGGGCATTCTGAAGCACACACACAACAGAAATCCATAGGTATTTATCCTCAGTCTGATGTAATTATGCCATTCACTCCTATTAGAGAAGCTAAGGGGTACAATCTACATGACTAAGATTGAATAGGGCTGGGTATGGAAAGTCAAAGAAGGTAGGTGGGGTACAGGAAGTGGGAAGCACTTACAGGTGTAAGGAGACACGTGTTGGGGAGTTTTAAACATGGTTTCCTCCTAGCCTTTTGGTTCCTTGACTTAAAATGGCTTTCTTTTATATGGGATTCTTAAGGCTGCATTCTGAAAATGGACCATTAGACTTCCTAGTTCTCACATTTTCATTTCCTTGAGTCCTGAGAAATGGGGCCAACATTCCATGGACTCTGAAACTGTAAAACTTAAAATAAACTTTTCCTCCTGAAATTGTTCTTGTCAGGTCCGTTCATCACAGCAATAAAAAGCTGACTAAAACACATATTGACCTTTTAGGGGACTCTTTTCTTTTTTTTTTTTTTTTTTAATTTAATTTTATTTTTTTATTAGAATATAGAAATACAGTTGAGGGAGAAACATTATCAAAACATTATCAATCAGTGGATATAAACTTTGTTATTGAGGGGAAAAACCAGATCATGGATATCCACCTTGAATTTTACCTTTTGCATTTTCCCCTAGAAGAGCTCATGCATTGAATGGATAGTTTGTGGAGGAATGACATCGGCTT
>PVKS010049842.1:0-11820 GCA_004027875.1 Aplodontia rufa
CCATCTAATCAGGTTTACAGAATCCTTCCTTAATTCTAACCACCTGTCAGTACTCTGCGGGGCCCAAGCTCTCTGTCTGAGGCCTGGGCGGGTGCAGTAGATGTCTCTGGCTCCTTGCTCATTCTTTCCTTTCTAATTCATTACAGCACCAGATTTGCTAGCTGAAATCATCACTGCGAGCATTTCACTCTCTGGCTCAAGCAATCTCAGTGTCCTATCATAATCCTCCAGGTGGAGGGTACAAACCAATTGTTCAGGAATTTAGACCCTCCTTTCTTTGACTTCAACCAACCATCTCTCAACTCTCCCCAGGGACTCTATACTCCAGTCAAAAGCATCCCCATGACATTCTCTGCACCTCTGTCCTTTACCAGCAAGCTAATCCTGCTGAACAATCAAGCTCTCCTAGTGGTGACCACCTCCCTGAGGCCCACTCAGTGGTCTAGCTGTAGGCCTATAGGTGGATCACCCCATCTCTCCTCTCTTATAGTAATTTGCTTCTATTTTTTTTTTTTTTTTTAAATCAGGGATTGAACCCAGGTCCACTTAACCACTGAACCACACCCCAAACCCTTTTTATATTTTATTTTGTTTCCAGACAGAATCTCACCAATTTGCTTAAGGTCTTGCTAAGTTGCTAAGGCTGGCTTTGAATTTGTGATCCTCTTGTCTCAGCCTCCCAAGTCGCTGGGATTACAGACTTGTGCCACCGCGCCTGGCTAGTAACTTGATTATTTCTGTGCGATATTTACTATCATTGTGCGTCTCTCATTCCTCTTGGCACACAGCACAAGATCTTGAACAAAATCCTGCCTTAGTAGATGTGGGTCAGATTCAGCAATGGTGCTGAGAAGGGAATGTGAATCAGGATCACCTGGGGAACTTTGTCAAAATACCCTGCTTGGGACCCAGAACTCAATTGTGAAGTTTCCACTGATGCTTCTGACGGACGGCACTCTTTAAGAACTATTTGTCAAATCTAAAAACGACAGAATATACTGAAGATTTACTATGGGCCAGGCACTGTGAAATATTGTCTTACTTAATTCTCACAGAAACCTTGTGAAGTGAATCGTTTTATTTTCCCATACTTTGAATGAGAGAACTAAAGTTTAAAGAGGCTGAGATATTTCCCTAAGGTGGACCATTTTTTTAAATGAGTTATATAATAAAGTCCCTTAAGATCATTTACAAGCTATTGAAGGAATTTAACAGCGATTTTTCCAGAAAAAAAAAAAATCTATGTGCAAAATTAGAAATTTTGAAAAAAAAGATTTAGAAAATCTTTTTCTTAACTTTGTAACTAGGATAAATTGCTTGTCTTTGCTGAGGTTGCTACCTCTTCTGTGCAATGACCATAAAATAATTTCTATTGTAAAGAAAAAGGAAGGATTAAATGAGTTTCATATGTAAAATACGAAGCACCCGTAAATAAGAAAAGCTTAATATTTATTCAAAAGTATACCTCAACCCAAGGTTTCATTCTTCCCTCTTGTCAAAAGTGGTGAGCCACATTTTCTAAGAGTACACTGAATGTATCATTATGTGATGAAATATAAATCAATATTTTGGGGACCATGCTAATATTAAGAAATGTGTTTATGTGCTAAAAATAAATTTCAATTAGAACTGAAAAAAATAAAAGTGTTGAGCCAACTGTCAAAAGAGTTTAAATAAGTCACATGTAAGTCTGAGTTTTGGTCTCCAGGGTGGGGCCAGAGTTAATAATCAGAGTTTTACTAAGGGACTCCTAGAGGGCAGGGGTTGGGATAAGGAGGTAATAAAGACCCAGTCTCTACCTTCAAGCAGTGGACAAGTTTTGTTCCTGAGACCAGAGTCAATCCACTCCATTTGCTCACTGGCTGGAGACCTATGGGATCTTGGAAACTGCCCATGATGGGGACTTTCTGCCTTTGAGCTCAGGAGTGGCCCGTTCCTACAACATAATATTCCAGACAGCAAATACAGAGAGGAATATGGACCCCCTATGGGTTTGTGCCCCTCTAGCACTGCCTGGACTTTCACAGTCCTCAAACTTCCCTTTAATAGTAATCAAACACAGTCTAGTTCTGCTTTCTCTCCTTCCCAAATGTACTTTGGGGTGAAGAAAAAAGAGATGATTTTAAATGATAGCAATGTGCACTTTTGCAACAAAAATACAGACCTAAGAAATCTTTTAGCTACTGCAGCCTGCACTGGACTGCAAGACTATTTTAATTTAATTCTGGAATTTACATAGCATTTGTAAATGTGCAGTGCTGTTTCACATACACCATTTGAGGTAGGAATTATTGCTGTTGCTTTATAAATGAAGAAATTGAGCATCAGAGAGTTTGTGATTCGCCCAGGACGACTCAGCCAATGAGCAGCTTTGACGGGAACATTTGGGAAGGCTTTTCCAAGGCCATAGGCAGTGTGGGTGGAGCTGGAGAAGGGACACCTGCCTTCCCCTCTTCCTTCTGTCTCTTGCCTGGAATGTGGACCTCATGCCTGGAGTGAAAATAGTCCTATCGTGACTTTGACCTTAGAAACAATGCAAAAACAAGATGGCAAAGCAGAAAAACAAGAAAAGCCTAGGACACTATTGTCTTCTTACAACATCCCAGGTCTGAACGACCTACCTTTGGCATTTTTTCTTCTTTTTTTTTTTTTAATTATCTTTTTTTTTTTTTAAATTTTTGAACAACCATACAAGTTTTTAACAAAATAATATAAAATGTGTATAGATTCTGGATATTACAATTACCCCCAGGAGTGTCCCCCCAATTACCCACCCTTATCCCTCCCTTCCTCTTCCCACAATATCTCTAAAAAAGGATTATGTTGTATAGCATTATATCTTATCTGGATTTAACACATGATAATAGACCAACTTTCTCACTGGCCAAGGTCTAGTCCCAACCTCCACAGATGAGTGCAGATAATCAACCATTAGTTCTCTGGGTTAAGCTGATTTTACTCAGCATAATTTCTTCCACAGCCATCCATTTACCTTCAAAGGCTGCAATATCATTGTTTCTAATTGCTGTGTAAAATTCCATGGTATAAATGTACCACAGTTTTTGGATCCATTCATCCAGTGAGGGACATCTGGGTTGTTTCCATAGCCTAGCGATAGTAAATTGAGCTGCTATGAACCTTTGGCTTTTTAAAAATACTGTGCTGAAGGTCCTATAGCTGGACTCCTTCTGTTCCTAGCAGCTCTGAACTCTGCTTAGCTGCTATGCAGGGTCTTCTATAGTTGCATAAAACTTAACAACCACCATCCGGGACATGGTTCTGCAAGGGATGTCACATTGTTCCAAGTGCACTGGGGGGTCACTCCCCTCTTTCCTAAAAGGGACTTGTTCTATTGTCTCCCACCTAAGCTATTAAAATAACAATTATAGGGGCTGGAGCGGTGGCTCAGTGGTTTTGGTGCTTACCTGGCATGCGCAAGGACGCAGGTTTGAACCCCAGCACCCTGCACACACACAACAAAGTGTCAGAGCAATGAAAGTCGTATGAAAAACTAATAAAACTGATTCTGTCTTTCTTTCACAACCCCTCTCTCTTAAAAAAAAATAACAATTATAAAGTATATAAATTCACATTTCTAGGTCCACACAAAAGCTATCGCTGAAATCATGCCAAAATATCTGCATATGAACGAAAGAACTAAAATATAATACACAAAAGAAAACAAATTTAAATTGGTAGAATCATGGTCGATTTTTTAAAATCTATTTTCAAAATTGTTTTACCATTGTTGACTCATTTATTTTAAGGGGGGGGGCTGGAGCAGTGGCTCAGTGGTTACAGCACTTGCCTGGCATGCTCAAGTACACGGGTTCAAACCCCAGCACCCTGGTACACAACTAAGTGTCAGAGCAACTAAATCCATGTGAAAAACTCAATAAAACATTGGTTTTTCTCTCTCTCTCTCTCTGTCACTGTCCTTTTAAAAAGAGAGAGAGAGAGAGAGAGTGAGATAGAGAATCAATTTATTTAGTTTTTCGCATGGCTTTCATTGCTCTGACACTTGGCTGCGTACCTGGGTGCTGGGGTTCAAACTCGTGTCCTCACACATGCCAGGCAAGCAACCACCGAGCCACTGCTCCAGCCCCTCATACTTTGAATTAAAGAATTTTAAAACTTTTTAGATCCTTTGTTCTCCTCCCCTTTGCTCTTTAGTTGCATATTCACTGCTGAGTGTATGAAGCCCTCTCTCCGGACCACGATTAGTATCTGAGTAACAGGAGGAATTATAATTCATATTCACTTTTTTGAAACAAAACAGGGGAAGCAAAAGCCCTTCCTTGAATCTGGGGGATCCCTAGGCTTATCTGAAGAGGGCCTGGGGTAAGGGACTATTCTTTCTTTCTTTCAAGAGAGAAGGACAGTGAGAGAGAGACAGAGAGAACCAATTTTTATTGAGTTTTCCGTTGCTCTGACACTTAGTTGTGTACGTGGGTGCTGGGGTTTGAACCTCTGGACTTGTGCCTGCTGGGCAAGCGCTCTAACCACCGAGCCACCGCTCCAGCCCTTAGGGGTGATTCTTTAGGCCTGCACAGCTCTTGTGGCCTGATGACCACAGAAGGGGCCTCCCCCGTCCACAGCTGCCCTGCTTCTCTGATCAGCAGCACACAGGAAGTGGGACTCATTCTCAGCATCTGTCCTTTAGTCCCAGTTTGCACCTACTTTTAGCATAACAGCCCCCTGGGAACGTTCTGGGTTCGGATCCACCCTCTCCTGGTCCATGGTGTTTCCAGGTTCCTAAGAGGACGTGAAGTCCGCCTCTTGCTCCCTTTCTGAATTCCTTCTTGGGTGGGAGCCCCCTGAGTTCTGCTCTGCGTGAAGCTGCAGGTCAGGGCCTCCCAGGGCCAAGTCCAGGAAAGGCAGGGGAGGGGCGGGGCAGCACGGTGTTGATGGGCACCTGGTGGGGACCCCTCGCTCCTCCTCCGGGGCGTGGCTTGCAAGCTCAGTCAACTCCTCTGCAAGGCCCACGTGGCATTGCTGTCTCTAAGGTTCCAGTGGATGAGCTGAGGCTCTTAGTTCCCTAACCATCCAGGTCACACTGGCAGGACGTGGCTACGAAGGCAGGTGGGCTCAGATCCGTTTCGCTCCAATGCCCATGGTCTTTCCATTACACCCGCAATGAGTTGGATGTCAGGCCAAGCGCATTGAAAACTTCAGGTCATTCACTTTATTTGCATGAGGAAACCCGCTGTTCTTGGTAGGGGTGACAACATGGAAGAACTCCATTTAGTTATCCAAGGAGGCATAACAACACAGCTTCACAGGGTCCCTCTGATGCCTGACTGGTTTGAATACAGGCCCTGCTGCTGTGTGACCTTGGGCAACTTTCTTAGCCTCTCTGTGCTTTGGATTCTTCATTTATCTGTATTTGGGGATGAAAATAGTATCACCTATAGGGTTGCCTTGGGGATCAAATCAGAAGATAGTTAGAACACACTTAAAGAAGAGCCTTCTGCCAAAGACTGGTTCTGAGATGGCGAAGGAGGGTCATCTGGGGGAATGAGCTGGATTCTGCAGTCCAGAAGGTCGAGGTGTGTTTCACCTTTGCCTTTCCGGCATATTTACAATGCCCTGTAATAAATCAAATCCAAAGTTCCATCCTATAGAATGGAATTGACTTTGTTTGACTTATGCCTCCTCCAGACCCCACCCCTTTGAACACTTAAGAATGTCCCCTGGGTGGGGCATCTGAACCTGGGGGTCATGCAGAGGCTCTTGAGAATGCTCTGGTCTCATGGCAGTTTTTGTTCCATGTCACTCAAGAGTCTGCTGGATTTTCCACTGGTAATTTCTAGGTTGGTCCCAGGATTACATTTTGAACCTGGTGAGTAATACGTAGAAGCCGTGGCACTTCTCAGTCCCTCTCATTAGTGTGCGATGCGGGCAGGTTAATTAACCTGCTTGGGTGGAGTCTTGCTTTCTACAGAACAGAGAGCCATGCATAAAGCAAATAATTGCTATATCCTTTCCAATGCAAGCCAACTGCACTTTGCTAAAAATGTCATATGTGACCTGCGGACCCAAAAGCAAATCACAAGAATAATTAACAAGCTGAACAGTAAGACATGTTCATTCACATTTGAAACTGAAAGACTAAGTTTTATTTGCACCTGCACGGCAGTTATGGGTTAGATATTAGGGTCCTGCAAGACAACCTCATCAGTGCATTGATCCCTGATAGAGATCAACAGGGATCACCAATCGCAGGTGGGGTGCGGCTGGAGGAGGTGGCTCACCAGGGAAAGGCCGTGGGACATATCTCCTCCTCCTCCTCCTCCTCCTCCTTCTTCTTTTTTAAAGAGAGAGGGACAGTGAGAGAGACAGAGAAAGAGAGAAACAACTTTATTTAGTTTGTCACATGGCCTTCGTTGCTCCAACATTTAGTTGTGTACATGGTGCTGGGGTTTGAACCCTGGTCCTCGTGCTTGCCAAGCAAGCGCCAAAACCACTGAGCCACTGCTCCAGCCCTCTTATTTTTATTTTTATTTTTTTAAGAGAGAAGGACAGTGAGAGACAGAGTCAATTTTTATTGAGTTGTCCCCATGGCTTTCATTGCTCTGACACTTCTTCGCGTACGCGAGTGCTGGGGTTTGAACCAGTGTACTCGCGCACGCCGGAAAAGCACTATAACCACTGAGCCACTGCTCTACTCCCTCCCCAGCCCTTTTTACTCTATTTTGAGACAGGGTCTTGCTAAGTTGGTGAGGCTGGCCTTGAACTTGTGATCCTCATGCCTCGGCCTCCCAAGCTGCTTGGATAACAGGTGTGTGCCACTGTCCCTGGCCAAAAGACAGTTCTCAAAACCAAATAAAGGTAGTGATGTGAAAATCTCACTCCCTTGCCCTTACTTTTCTCCTCTCCCTTATGCATCAGTGAGAACTCTGTCCCATAAGGCGCCAGTCCAAGGAAGAGTGTTTGGGAATGACTGTTTTACAGAGTTCCCTGCCAACTCATCTGTATGACTGGGGATGGTGACTGTTCCTGTCTGAGGCCCAGCTGTCATCCATAAGATGCAGATCATATGTGCCTGGCTGGTCCACCTCAGTTCTGTGGTGTGCGTGAGACACTGTCACAAACACACCCTGGGGTCCTGAGCAGGTGAAGTTCGTCAGTGCTCAGGCTGTTACTCTTTCTCAATAAGTTCTACACTTATTCCCGCACTCCTGGGAATAGACGACTACTGCAAAATCATTTACTTCAGAAAACTGCCAGAGCCTCACACCTTTTCCCCATTAAGAAAATAAAACACGGGCTGGAGCGGTGGCTCAGTGGTTACGGTGCTTGCCCGGCATGCGCGAGTACGCGGGTTCAAACCCCAGCACCCACGTCCACAGTGACGTCTTGGAGCAACAAAAGCCAGGTGAAAAATTAAATAGAATTGTTTCTCTCTTTCTCTCACTGTCCCTCTCTCTTAAAAAAAAAAAAAAAAGAAAAGATAAAATAAAACATGAATTGATAGTTTATTACAGAGAACAGGAAGTTGGAGCGACACTTAGGGATCAGCGTCTGAAACTGATCCAGTACTTAAGGATTCACCCTATACAGGTGAGAGGACTTATCATTGTGAAAGCTTCCAAAAAGTTTCACGATCTTTTTTAAAATTTTTTTTATTAAGAAGTTTTTGTACAATCATGTATGCATATAAAGTACCAATATGATATGCATATGTTCTTTTCTCACTGAGGGACAGTGAGAGAGACAGAGAGAATCAATTCTTATTTAGTTTTTCACATGGCCTTCGTTGCTCCAACACTTAGTTGTGTATGTGGTGCTGGGGTTTGAACCCGTGTACTCACACACGCCGGGCAAGCGCTGTAACCACCCAGCCACTGCTCCAGCCCCTACGCATATGTTCTTTTAGTCCTTTTTTCTCAGGGCTGAGGACCCTAGGCAAGCGCTCTGCCACTGATCTAAATCCCCAACCGCTATGCATATGTTCTTAAACCAGAATTACCCCCTAGATCCCTTCCTGTTCTCCTCCCTCTCCCCTCCCATTGCTACATACCTATGATCGCCCTAGGCTGTGTGTTGTTGGGTCTAATACATGAGATTGGCAACCTTTCCCCCAAGCCTGGGTTCAGCTCCAGCCTCCACAAATGAGGGAAAACATTCAACCCTTGACTCTCTGGGTTTGGCAAGTTCTCCAAACTTGCTTTATTTTTATTAAGAAATTTAGATGTTGTACAATCAAAAATGCTTCCCATGAAACAATATGATAGGTATATATTCTTAAAATAGATTTACTCCCTAGAGTCTCCCCGCCAATTACCCACCCTTACCCTCCCTTCTCCTTCCCAATACATCTCTACAAATGCCTTAGGTTGTGTGTCACTACACCTTTTCCAGATTTAAAACATGAGAATTGACCTCCTTTCTCAATGGCCAGAGTCCAGCTCCAGCCTCCACAGATGAGTGGGGACATTCGACCCTTGGTTCTCCGGGTTATGCTGACTTCACTCAGCATGATTTCTTCCATAGCCATCCATTTACCTTCAAAGGCTGCAATATCATTGTTTTTAATAGCTGAGTAGAACTCCATGGTGTTGCACGCGCTGGCAGCAAAGAGACCCCTGGTAGCCAAGGCAAGAGATTTTATTAAGAAAAAGTAACAAGCTTGCTGCTCGTGGGACCGGAGAGAAGAGCATCGCGGTCTGGGTTGAGGGAATTTGTTGGCTGTCTTGCAGGAACAGAGCTTGGGCGCAGGATTTGAAATTGGGACAAAGGACTTGTTACTGCGGCTGGGCCAGGAAACATCAGCTAGGTGCCAAAACTCAGGGGTGGTGAGGTAGTCCATTTACGGTGGGAAAGATTGTGCTTTGTGAAGGAGGAATTTGTATTTACGTCTAAGTACGGCATCATCATTGACAGTCATCCACCACATGGTGTGTATATATATATATATATACCAGAGCTTTGGGATCCATTCATCCAGTGAGGGGCATCTGGGTTGGTTCCATAATTTAGCTATTGTAAATTGAGCTGCTATGAACATGGATTTTGCTGTGTCACTGTATTGTGCTGATTCTAACTCCTCTGGGGAAATACCCAGGAGAGGGATAGCTGGGACATATGGTGGATCCATCCTCAAGTTTTTGAGGATTCTCCACACTGCTTTCCAGAGCTGCTGGACCAGTGTGCAGCTCCACCAGCTGTATGAGGGTTCTATCTCCCCAAGCTTCACAATCTTGAGATTCACAATGTATTTCATTCGTCTGTGTATCCTCAGAATTGAGAACAGGCTGGGAAAAGAACTGGGGGCTCAGAGAGTGCTGAATGAACGAACAGACCCTGGGAAGAAGGTTTACTGCATCAATAAATTGGGAAGGCTACTGACCCAAGCCCTGGGTGACAGACAGCAGAGAGACGGAAGCCATGAGATTCAGGGGCTCATTCTGTAGACTGGACCTACTGGGCTAACCCCCACAGGCTTTCTTTCTTTCTTTTTTTTTTTTAAAGAAAGAGGGACAGTGAGAGAGAGAGAGAGAGAGAATCAATTTTTTTATTTAGTTTTTCATGTGGCCTCATTGCTTGAACAGTTTGTTGTGTATGTGGTGCTGGGGTTTGAATTCGTGTCCTTACGCATGCCAGGCAAGCAAGCGCCCCAACTGCTGAGCCACCGCTCCAGCCCGCCCACAGGCGTTCTTTTAAAAAGTCAATGTGCCTGAGGCCACTCTGGCCCTACCCTGGCTGAAGTCAGTAGGATATGCTACATTCCTCAGCAAACAACCTGCTATCTGCAGGAGAAAAGCAGGCCCAAAGACTCCTCCCTGCCCAGAGGAACACAAGATATCCTGCAGGGAGGCTTCTGTGACCTTTACACAGACCAGATTCTGGAAGGCAGGATAATTAGAGAGAAACCCCCCAACCACAAAATCTGTAAGAACAACTTCCAATTGCAACCCGTGGGAGTGGGCCAAGGTGACCCAGAGTTACTTTTGGATTTTTAGTGTGTTGTTATAACAGTAAAATTATATCCCTCAATAGGATAAGATCGGGTGCAACGGGGACTTGGAAACCTGATGCAATCCTGCTGTCAGTGACAAGTTGAGAGATGGATCTACCTGGGCAGGACTTTCTACAAATGTCCCTGGGGCCCACTCTAAAACTCAGAAGGAAGGACCCCCCTCTCTGTTTCTCCCATGAGAATGTCCCCTTTCCCCTTTCCTTTCTCTTCTAAATTCCCACCTGCTTCCACGTGTCACCTGCTTGAAATTGTTCAGGTAAGATTGCAAGAACGGGTACAAGAACAGACCCCCGTGATTGCTTCAGCTCCACAGGAAGATCTTATTTGTAACAATGGAGAGATCTGAGGTTGCAAATATTTTGGGTATGGGAGTATAAAATGGTGTGGCCACTTTGAAAAATAATTTGACAGTTCTCAAAATGTTGATTACAAAATGATCAAAAAACTCAGCAGTTATACTCCAACAGAAGTAAAAAAACACATGTTCACACACAAAAAAAATTGAATACAAATGCTCACAGCAGCATTATTTATAGTAGACAAAAAGTAGATGCAACCCAAATGTCCATCAATTGAAGAATGAGATAAACAAAATGTGGTATATCTGTGCAATGGAATAGTATATAGCAATGAAAAGGAATGCAGTAGTATCACCTGCTTTACTATGGATTAACCTTGAAAATATTAGGCTAACCCAGACATTCACATTGTATATTGTATGATTTCATTTTATGAAATACACAGAATAGAAAAATTCATAGAGGCAGAAAGTAGATTAATGTGGCCAAGAGATAGAAGGGTGAGGATGAGAACTTACTACTAGTGGGTATGGAGTTTCTTTCTGGTGTGGTAAAAATGTTCTGGAGTTAGACAGCAGTAGTGATTGTCCAAACTAAACTAATTCATTGAATAAACTAAAACCACTGAAGTGCATACTTTAAAACGGTGAATTTTGTGTTATGTGAATTGTATCTCAATTTTTAAAAAAATTAAGTGTAAAAGGTTGTAAAAAATAGGGAACCTAGAAGTGACGGTGAAATTATATTTTATTGAATCAGCCTAAAGAAATTAGTTTGCAATTATGTCTCCTCTATTTTAAAAAGAACTTTCTTCAGCCAGACCTATTTAAAGTTGTGCTAGCAACTTTATTCCTTTTATAACACAAGTAGATAATATGTGTTCAATAAATGCTGATTTAACGGACACGTATGAAAAACCCTCATTCATTTCCCTAATAGACAAGATTTTTTGAAAATACATCAATTTGAGAAAATAGCAGGAAAGTTTATTTAGCTTCACTCCCAAAATTATAAAAATATCAGTCAACCCAGGAGAGTGGCCCAACTAAAATCTGAATGAGCCCCACAATCCTCAACTAGTGGGATCTCAAGTCTTGAGAGTACTCTCAGAACACAAGAATTTTAGTCAATGAATTATTTAAAGCAAGAATTCCCAAATTTTGGAGGCCTTCAGTTCTGGCAGGTAAAATTTTGAAATCTTTTTAAAGTTCTTAAAATAAAATTAATCAGGCATCCTTAAGTGGTAAAGACAAACCTATTCTTGGAAGCATATTTAGGTAGAAAGGGGCACAGTAGCCAGGTGTGGTGGTGCATATCTGTAATCCCAGCAGCTCGGGAGACTGAGACAAGGGGTTGCAAGTTTACAGCCAACCTCAGTGACTCAGAGAGGCCCTAACAACCTAGGGAGACCCTGTCTCAAACAAATAAAATGAAAAGGGCTGGGGATGTAGCTCAGTGGTTAAGCACCCCTGGATTCAGGGAGGAGGGGAGGAGGGAGGAAGGGGAGGAGGAAAGGAGGAGGGGAAGAAGGAGGAGGGG
>PVKS010049843.1:0-11800 GCA_004027875.1 Aplodontia rufa
AAGATGTAATGCTTTACAATCTAATACTATTTTTAGAGTTATAATGGGAAGGGGAAGGGAGGGATAAGGGAGGGTAATTGTGGGGGGCACTCCTGGGGATAGTTGCAATGTCCAGAATATATACACATCTTATACACATTTTATATTGTTTTGTTAAAATCTTGTAAGGTTGCTCAAAAATAAAAAAATTAAAAAAAAAAAGAATATGAACATTTTAACAAGCAGAATGGCACTGCTATTTAAAATATTTCCTTAAATAGCCAGGTGGCATACATCTGGAATCCTAGTGACTTGGGAGGCTGAGGCAAGACAACTGTGAGTTCAAAGCCAGCCTCAGCAACTCAGTAAGATCCTAAACAACTTATTTAGACTCTATCTCAAAATAAAAATTTTTTTAAAAAGGGGCTGGGGATGTAGCTCAGGGGTTAAGGACCCCTGGGTTCAATCCCTGGTATTATAATGATGATGATATTTTCCTTAAAATTGTATTTATTACTTCACCTTAGAAGTTGCAGAAAATAAGCAGGTTTCTACCAGTTTACTTTCTATAGTATATGGTTTGATTTTATTGCCTTGGTAAAGAAGGAAAGTAGTACCAAATAAAGACACGAGAGAAAACATAGGATATATATACTAGTTTGGGTTAAAACTGCACAGTAAACTGGTAAGTTTGCTCATATCAGAAGACCTACCGTGATAAAGTTCTTAATTCAACTTTTATCTTCTGAACACAGAGCAACTGAGTAAATCATTAATTCTTGATTATTTCCTACTAAAGCCTAGTCAGAGGAAGAAAAGTCTTGCTTCTGATTGGATGGACTTGGGGATGTCCAACAGGAACACAGAGACAAGACACAAAAAGGACAGACCTCTGCCTGACAGGATGGCACAGTGGGTGGGAACCTCACTCACATGATGCTGTGGACACTTGTAAAAGTGGGGCCACAGTTCACAAGGGTCATTAATATCACATTTATAGTCACTTATAAGCATCCCAAGGGAAACAGAATTGGTAGAGGATAGGGCAAAGGCAAAGTAGAACTAATATCTGTATTTATTTTTTTGCACATTACATCTTAAGTCTTCTTTTCCTTTTATGTTCATTAGTCTCTAATGGTGTCTTATCCTCTTTGTAAGTATCTAGGACTACAGAAATGAGCATAAGACTAGAACTAGGTTGGGGAGGACTTTCAAAAATATAAATTATTAATTTTTTGAATAGGTAACATTCAAAAAGTTCAGTATATATTCAGCAGGTCTCCAGCTCACCCCCAATTCTTCAGCCACCCAGCAACCACCCCCTGTAACTACCATTACCAGTTTTATGTGCAACTTTCTAGAAATTGTCAAAACTTCAACATCCTTTAATATAAGATTACATACCTTTTACACATCTTTCCTTTTGCTGATAATATAATGTGGAACTATTAGTGCATGAAACAGTTAAATTTTGCTTTATAAGCCTGGGAATTTGTTTCTTTTGATAGGTTACCTGAGTTAATTCATTGATGTGTCAAATGTATTTTGTCCTAATTCCTTTATGCTTTCTCCTTTACTGACTCCCAACTACAGGCAATGAAGAAATTGATGGATTTCTATTCCCCCTTTCCTTACTTTCCTTCCATCCCTCATCCAATTTTACTTATTTTTTCTTTGAAGTTGAGATTTATATTTTTCAACACTATGGGTATACCCTATTATATGATTTTGTTTCCCCACGGTCTGGATTTTGCAGATGACAAACTCATAGTGAGAACACTATTTCCTGCAAACTGGCAACTGGTTAAGACTCGTGCTTGATCCCTTTGACAAGGTTTATGTGATCCTGTGTTTTCCAAATAGGCACACAATGTCCATTTGTCTCTTTAGTGTTGTCTGGGACCATCACTGGTCAGTGCCTAGATCCATTATTTTATGGAGGGCTTTAACAGAGTGTTATTCTATCAATTCTTTTTCATTATTTAGTTGGAATATTTTTACAAGGGTATGCTTCCCCTTATCTGCTATTGGTTACTCAGTCACACATTTTCATTTAGGAAAATCAGGGTAAGTTATTAACTGCCAAGACCCACGTGGCTGAACTCAAGTCTCTGTCAGGGGTGACAGGGGATTAAGAAAAAAGACACAGACATATAGAGAAGGCTGAGGCCACAGTTAGCACAGCACATTTATTTTATAGAAAGTTAACTAGGAGAAAGTTTCTAAAGAGCAGACAAAGGCCACATGCCAGGAGGATTTTGATAATTACAATTTTTTTTCCTTAAGGCTTTTGTTCCCTAGCAACCAATGTCTGAGTCAAAGTCAAGGATTGTTTTTTTGTCTGTTGGTTCTGGTCAGAAATTTTCTGCATGTAGGTATACACACAGATATTCTCAAAACATGCCTTCAGTCATTATAAGCAGATCACTTTAAATAAAAATTATTGATACTGTTTTAAAACAATGAGAGATTTTTATTCAGCCACTGATGTCCAGTATTGACGCAATAGACAGTTTTTACACTCCTGGACTGTAATCCAGAATCGCCCTGCATCAAGACACAGTATCTTGGGGTGGAACGGTGGCTCAGTGGTTATGGCGCTTGCCCAGTGTGCACCAGTACATGGGTTCAAACCCCAGCATTCACGTACACAACCAAGTGTCAGAGCAATGAAAGCCATGTGAAAAACCCAATAAAAATTGATTCTCTCTGTCTCTCCCTCACTGTCCTTCTCTCTTAAAAAAAAAAAAAAAAGATACAGTTTCTTGATACAGTATTTTCCTGAGCAAGGCCTCAGGAACAGAGCATTCTGCAAGTTTCACACATAGACTGTCAGACCAAGTCCATCAGACATAAGCTGCAAAGTCACATAACTAAAATTCCAAGCCAAAATTAGACATTTTTTGAACCATGCACAAAAACGTTTCCAGTCAGAACTATGCCTCCATCAAAGGTGTCACTGGCAATAATCCAGACAATGGCTCTCAGATCTGGCTTTTGGCAATTAATTCATCATTTTTCAAAAAGATGATTGGCTTTCAATCATCCTCCATGCTAGCCAAACTGTTTTTTATTTTTAAAGAGAGAAAGAGAGGGACAGAGGGACAGAGAAAGAGAGAGAGAGAGAATATCAATTTTTTATTTAGGTTTTCATACAGTTTTTGTCACTCCAACACTTCTTTGTGTATGTGGTGCTGGGGTTCGAACTCATGTTCTCATGCATGCCAAGCAAGCACCATAACCGCTGGGCCACTGCTCCAACCCGTCAGTCCTTGTATTAACAGAAGACAGTGACGACTCTCTAGTCATTTCTATCCCTAGAAGATGTCTTGAAAAGGGTTCATGGAACAATGGTTCTTGAATTCTTGCATGGTGATAATTTAGCTCTTTATAGTCGAGTCAGTTTTGCCAGCTGTAAAATCCTTGGCTCACATTTTCTTTCCTTAAATATTTGAAATATGTTACTTTCTTTTCTTCTAGCAAAACAGAGTGTAAAAATGCCAAAAGCTCTATTTTTGTTTCCTTATAAGATACTTGCTTTTTTTTGTTTTAAATGCCCAAAGGCACTTCCTTTTTCTTTAAAGTCCAGTAATTTGGTGTTGGTTATCCTACGTTGATGATCTAAGCACACAGTGTGCTATTTCAACATGTAGTTTCAAATCTTCCATTTCAGTAAAATTTACTTGAATTATATATTTTGGTATTCTGTTTTGTTCTTTGGCATTATTATTCACATACTGACTTTTCTCTGCCTGTTTTTAATACCTTTTTTTCTTAAAGAGAGGGACAATGAGAGAGAAAAAGAGAATCAATTTTATTCAGTTTTTCATGTGGCTTTCATTGCTCTGACACTTCACTGAGAACATGGTGCTGGGGTTTGAACTCGTGTTCTCAGGCATGCCAAGCAAGCACTGTAACCATTGAGCCACCACTCCAGCCCCTTTTCTGGGTTTTTTAAAAAAGCATTTTTCTTTTGAAAGAATTTAAGACACAGAAAAAGGCTGAAGATTTGGACAGTAAATTCCATCACCCAGATTATAGGATTATACTTTGGCTTTATCATCTATTACCCATCTATAAATTCATCTTTTTATGTATTTCAATGAAACCTACAGGGATCAATACCCTTTATGCTTTAACCCCAAAATATGCCATCATGTATATCATTAACTAGAATTCAAGATTTGTTAACTTTTTGTAAAATTCATGTACAGTGAAATGAACCTAAGTTTACCATTTAATTAGGTTTGATTCATGCAGAGCTATGCAACTTAACTCCCTATTCCATATACAGAACATTTCCATCACCTAAAGAAGTCCTATTCCCAGTCTTACCTACAGACAGCCAGTTTCACACCACAGATCAGCTGAAACATTCAGCAGCAAGTGTTTTTCAGATGTGTCCCTGTTGGTTCATTTTGTTTCAATGTTAACCAATATGTCATTGTCCAAATGCACCACAATTTATTTACTCTATTAAACAGATAAAGGGGTTGAAGTGTTTGTCTTTAAGGTACAAAGCTATTATGAGTTATCAGACAAGTCTTCCTTGGAGACACAGACTTTGGATAAATGTCTGAATATGTGATTCTGGATTCGAAGGATAAATACACACTTATAAGATAAGGGGCTGGAGTTGTTGCTTGGTGGTTGCAGCGCTTGCCTGGCATGCGTGAGTGCGTGGTTTCAAACCCCAGCACCACGTACACAACGAAGTGTTGGAGCAACGAAGGCCACATGAAAAACTCAAAACAGATTCTCTGTCCTTTTTTTTTTTTAAAGAAACTTAGAACATTTTCCAAAATAGTTATATCACTTTGTACTTGTATTAAAAAATACCTAGGATTTTCACCATTTGCATTTATCAATTATTCCACATCTGCATTTGTGAAATGCTTATTCAAACCTTTTGTCCTTTAAAAAACGTTGGAGTTGTGTGGCTTTCTATTATGGAGAAGCTGAAGGTTATATATATTCTGGATTATTTTAAAGTGTTATGATTGTAAATATTTCTTCCCAGTCCATGGTCCACTTATTCATTTTAAAATGGTCTCAAACAGAAATTAATTAGGTTATGAATATAAGTTTTCTTCTAAAAGTCTCTAATTTTTTCATTCAGATATATGACAGATACATCTTCATTTTTGTACATAGCGTGAGGTTGGGGCCAAAGTTTTTTCTTTTTTCTTGTATTGTGTTGTATCTTGCTCTCAGTAGTTCCAGCATCGTTTGTTGAAAAGACTTTCCTATGCCCACTGAATTACCTTGGCACCTGTTATGGTTTGGATCTTAAATGACCGCCGAAGCTCTCAATCCCCAATACAACATGTCCAAATGTGGGGCCTTTGGGAAGTCACTGGATCACAAGGGCTCTGACCTCATGAATTAATTAAGCCATTTGAGAATTTATAACTTAATGGGTTTGGGGGAAGGAGCTGTTAAAAACAGCAAGCTCCCTCTGCTTCCTGGCCACAAGCTGAGCGGCCTTCCTCCACCATGTGCTTCTACCATGATATACTGCCTTGATGCAGGCCTTTGAAGGAACCCTGCCGAGCAATTATGCCCTGAAACCATGAGCCAAAATCAACTTTCCTCCTTCAGTTGATTTCTGTCAGGGGTTCGGTCACAGTGATGCAAAGCTAATACAGCACCTCTGTCAAAAAAATAAAAATCAGTTGGGTTAAAATGGGTGGATTTCCTCTTCAGAACAGACATTTTCAATGGATTTGTCAATATCTACAAATAGCAGGAATTAGGATGGGGATTTTACTGAAACTATCAACAATGTTGAGTCTTCTCACCCACAAATGTGTTACAGTTCTCCATTTAACTTCTCTCAGAAATGTTTAGTCATATTCACTGTAGATGCCTTGTCAGAAATCATCAATGCTTATTGAGCTAATTTCCAAGTAATCTGACACGATTGTAAACAGAATTTTTAAATATTCACTTTCCAACTTTTTGCTGCTTATATAAGGAAATACTACCAAATTTTGCATACTCATATTGTATCTTTGACATTAATAAATTCATTAATTAGTTCCAGTAGCTATTTCAGGATTTTTTACTATATTCTATGTAGACAAATCATGTTTTACATAAAGACATCTTTACTCTGTCTTATGTTGGTTAGGTCTACAGGTGCAATGTTGATTCAAAGCAGTGAAACTGGGCACACTGGTCTTCCTATCTTATGCTGCATCTTACAAATTTTGTCATGTATTTTCAATAGAAACTTTATCCAATTTCCCTTGTAATTTCATCTCTTTTTAGAAGAATGTTTAATTTCCAAATATCTATAGGATTCTTGAACGACTTACTACAGTGACTTGTAACTTAATTCCATCAAAACCAGAGAACATAACTTGGTAGAATGTTAATATTTTGAAACTTGTCGAGATTTATTTTATTATACCCAACTATACAGTCTACCTTGGCAAATGTTCCACATGTAGTTGAATAGAATGTATATTCTTCAATTGTTGGGTGTAGTGCTCTATAAAAATTAAATAAATCAAGATGGTAGAAACTATCAGATTTTCATGGTTTTCTTGGTGGGGGACATACTAGGAATTGCACCTGGGGGCGCTCTACCACTGAGCTATAAACCTCAATCCTTTTTATTTTGAGGCAGAGTATTACCAAGTTGCTGAGACTGGCTTCAAACTTGAATCTCAAGATGTGATTCCAAGCAGTTGCTTCCACACCCACCTGATTTTCCTTTTCTTTATTTTTTTCTTGGCCATTTGACATATTATTGGGAAGAGTATCAAAATCTCCAACTATATTTATAGAATTCTTAATTCTGTCAAATTTTAGAGAATTTTTAAAGCATTTACTAGGTGAATTCACTCTTGGTTGTCTTTCTGAAGAATTGGCCCTTTGCCCTGATGAAATGCACCTGTCTGATATAGCAGACTTCACATCAAATGTGTTATCTGAAGTTATTTTAGTTACTTCAGTTCTTTTATGCTTACTGATCATTTATCTTTTTCATCTTATATTTTGAACCAATCTGTCCTCACATTTACAACGTGTTCCTTGTAGAAAGCATGTAGCTGCATCTTACTTTATACCCTGTGTCATGGTTTCCATATTTTAATTGCAGTAGTTAGTCCATTTATACTTATGAAATGAATAACAATTGGATTTAAAGTTACCCCTACTATTAATTTCTGTTGATTTCACTGGTGTTTTGTTCTGTTCCTGCTTCCCAGGCTTCCTTTGTATTTACTGCGTATTTTTATAATTTCATTTTAATTCATCTATTGGATTTACGCTATTAACTCAGAATTTAATGATTGTTCTAGGTATTACAACATACATCCTTAACTTCTCAGTCCTATTGTACTACCCCACATAAAAGGTTAGGACCTTGCAACTGTATAGCTCTAAATACCATCCTCACTCACTATGTTATAGTTTTCATAAGTATTGTATCTTCAAGTTAAAACCCAATTATAGATTATCATCTCTGCACTAAATAGCTGTATTTTAATTGGTGGAAAAAGTCTTTTAGATATATAATTTATTCTTTGGCTCCTCCTGAAGATTCAAATTCCAATCTGACATTATTTCCTGCAGCCTGAGGCACATTCTTTAGCACCTCTTACAGTGCAGGTCTGTTTACAATTATTTTTATCTTTTTCTTTTTTTAAGAGAGGGACAGTGAGAGAGACAGAACCAATTTTACTTAGTTTTTCATGTGACTTTCATTGCTCTAACATGTCACTGTGTATGTGCTGCTGAGATTCGAACCCACATCCTCACACATGCCAGGCAGGTGCCGTACCCGCTGAGCTACCACTCCAGTCCTATTTTTGATTATCTTAATATGCCCCTATTTTACTTTCATTCTTGGTATCACTGGATATAAAATTAAGAATGTATAATGAGGTATTGTTTTTCCACATCACCACTGACACTTAGTATTGTCAAAGGTTAAAAATAATATCAATCTTCATTCCAAAGGTGTTAACAAGTACATCATGGACCATATCATTAACTCTTGTAATGAAGAAAAAGATATCAAAATGCAAAACAATGTTTAAGGGTTAAAAAGAGTACAGACTTAAAGGATCCAAGGAATAGCAACAAAATTTCTACCACAAGAAACATAGGCCACAAGAAAAAAGAAACAATTACCTCAAACTCTCCAAGCAGTTTAGAAATAAACAAACCCTCTGGAAACTTAGATACAACCTAATAAAAAGAAAATGAAATACAATACAGATATAATTAAAATGCTAAGAGAAAAATGCTTAAAATAAGATACTATGTAGTTAAATAGCATCAAAGGCAAAAGTAACATTAATTCCATCACTTATTTCTTTAAAAAAACTGATTTTTTTCCACAAAAGAGAGGGGGACAGAGAGAGACACACACAGAGTCAGTCAGTTTTATTTAGTTTTTCACTCCAATACTTAGCTGTGTACATGGTACTATGGTTCAAACCCACACCCTTGGGCATGCCAGGCAAGAGCCATAACCGCCAAGCCATCACTCCAGCCCAGAAAAAAATTTGTTGTATGATTTTAAAAAACATTATAACAAAAAGGAGTAATTGGCATCATTTCCAGTGTTGAGAAATCATTACTATATAATACTGTAATACCACAACTACCACAAAATCCTGTTTCTTTAGCCTGGCTAATATATTTATCTTCAGCTCACAAAATTAATATTCTTCATTGATATTCAAGCAATTTTATCAGAAAAGGAATGCAATGGCTGCTATAGAAATTTTCAGAAAATACAGTTAAGCAAAGAAAATATCCATAAATTGCCATTATTCCTTATAAGAACACTTATCTTTATATAAAAATAAGGTCAAAGTAACCATATTTTAAAATATGATACCACAGACTTTATTCCATGTCAATAAACATGGACAAATGGGCTACGATTTTTCAAAATATTCAAGATCCTCTGTTTATGGCCATCTCTTATTTTTGATCATCACAAATATTACAATGATTAACCTCATAGTTGCATTCTGCACATTTTTCCAATTTTTTTTTTAGGATAAATCCCTAGAAGTAGACTTATTCTATCCCCAACACAGTATAAAACTTCGTGTTTTCCTAGATTTTTCTTGATATATTTTATACAAAATTCTAATTCAAGCTTCAAGAAAAGGATAAAGTAAAATTTCAAACTCCCAGAGACAGTGGTTACTGCATTTCAGAAAACATCCAAATCTCTGGATGTATACTCAAATTACTTCTAATATGAAAGAACAGTACTAAACAAGGCATTCTATAAAAACTGCTTTTAAAGTCCAAAAACATATGAAGGTGATAATTCCATGTCAACTAAGAGAGACACATATAAGCTTTCTTAGGTGCCACATGACATTCCCTTGTCTAGGTGGATAATTTAATCATACCTTTATTAATGAACACTTAATTTTTCTGTAATTTTCTGGTATCACACAAAGTCATTTAATATCCTTGAACAAATAATTGTTAGGCACTGAAGTTTCAAAAACAAAAACAGGGCCTGAATCTACCAGAGATTTTGCATTTCTCCCAGCCAAGTCATGATCCCTGAAATGGGACGGTATTAGGCAGTAAGAGTTGTAATGGTACCCAATCATCCAAGTCAGGATCAATAGCTCCTACAATACCTCAGAGTGCACACCCTTTGGTCCAATGCATTACAACCAAAGAGCTTTCACATTAATAATGCAAAACAAATTAGGCCAAAGACGAATAGGCAATTTATATTTTAATAAAATAAATGACTACTAAACATACAAAAGATACTTACTATAAAAATCAGTTATAAATTAAAACTGACTGGAGGGGCAGGAGCAGTGGCTCAGTGGTTATAGCGCTTGCCTGGCATGCTGAAGGACGTGGGTTCAAACCCCAGCACCACATACATAACAAAATGCCAGAGCAAAAAAGGCCACATGAAAAACTAAATAAAATTTGATTTTTTCTCTCAATCCCTCTCTAAAAAACAAAACGACAACAACAAAAGAACAACAACACATGACTGGAGTACAACACTTCACTGTCAGTGGAAAAGAAAGTAAATCTGTTCAAGTCTTTAGAGGGCAAAGTAGTAGTTATAAAATCAAATATTCAATGCTTTTGACTGACAACCACCACTGGATGAATGTTCAAGGACATTCAGTGCAGGATTTTTAAATAATCAAGGGTAAAAATAACCCAAATTTAATCAATCATGGATCTCATAAATGAAACATGTACACAAACATAATGAGATACCACACAATATGTGGAACTGTATTAGTTGCATATGTATATATAAAACTGGAATTTAAAATATCTAACTGTCGAAGGTAATTTACTGGGGTGAGGAGAGGAAATGAGGTAAGAGCATTTATGAAGAAGTTATATTTTCTAAATAATTTTACATTAAAAATTTTTTAATGTGGGGGCTGGAGCAGTGGCTCAGCGGTTTTGGAGCTTGGCTGGCATGCATGAGGACACAGGTTCAAACCCTACCATCCACAATGAAGTGTCAGAGCAACAAAAGCCACATGAAAAACTACATAAAATTGATTCTCTTTCTCCCTCTCACTGTCTCCTCTTTTAAAAAAAATTTTTAATGTGTGTATTTTATGTATTTTGCTTTTGCTTTTAAAATAATTCTCAATTTGCAATATATTAGAAAAGATCAGGTATAAATATAAAACTAATATTGCAAGCAAATTAAATTCAGCCACAAATGATATTTGAATTTATAACCAATTATTCCTGCTTCCCAGAAATGGAAGATACTTACAAATTTTATCTTATGTTTTAGTTCTGGATTGATTGTCCCTCCAGGTCCAATTTGTGCAATAACGGATTTGAATGTATTCTCCAACTATGGGGGGAAAAAAGAGTCAAGTCACAGTCCTGTGAATAAGACATGTACATAAAGTCAAAGATATCTGCAAAAGGAAATGTCCTTCAACCAAATAGAAGCTGTTAAGAAGTGGCACTGTGACAGTTCACACCACATAGACCTGCAGACAGAATCTTCATGAAACAAGACATGAGGGATTCTCCACCATAACATTCTCTACAACAGATTCAGAGTAACTTCTGTCACTGATTTTCTACTTATAAAATTACTGGATGTGGCAGGGGCTGGAGTGGTGGCTCGGTGGTTACAGCACTTGCCTGGCAAGTGAATACGGGTTCAAATCCCAGCACCCGCATACACAACTAAGTGTCAGAGCAACAAAAGCCCTGTGAAAAACTGAATTAGAAAAAAAAAAAAAAGATTCTCTCTCTCACTGCCCTTCTATCTTTAAAAAAAAAAAAAAAGTATAGGACATGGGGCTAGAGTGGTGCTCAGTGGTGACGGCACTTTCCTGGCATGTGTGAGGACCTGGGCTCAAATCCCAGCACCACATATGCAACAAAGTCTCAGAGCAACAAAAGCCATATGAAAAAACTAAATTGATTCTATCTCTGATAATGTCGCCCTATGGATGGCATGAGTTCTGAATGACTGTCCTGATCCTCTGAGTATCTCTTTTTTTAAAATTAAGATTATATAGAGATACAAATGAGTGGGAAACATTATCAAATCATCAATAACCGATGTATATATAATTTGTTATCCAGGGGTAATGCCAAAACATGGATGACCACCTTGGATTTCACCTGTTGCAGTTCCCCCAGAAGAACTCATGCGTTAAATGGGTAGCTTGTGGAGGAATAACATCTGTTTCTGAGATGGTTCCCCTATATTCCCACTCTCCAGTCTCCTAGGAGTTCTTCAAATACCCTCCCCCCACCTCATCCCCCTCCCTACGCCTCCAAGTATCCTAGGGAGCCATCCCCCTATTACTCT
>PVKS010049844.1:0-11800 GCA_004027875.1 Aplodontia rufa
TGTTTCCATTTGAGTGACTTCAGCAAACTTTTGATTGTGGCAAAACAGAGGATTTTCCTATATGCATATATGTGGAATATTCACCAACTGTAATGATCATTTGTCTTAGTTCTTACTCATCGTTCATTGGAAGATGGAACACAATTGCTCATTTGAGTTTCCTGTGTATTTATTACACTTGTTAATTTTTAAGCTGGAACCCAAGCTACGGAGTTGTAGCTGGAGGTGTGTTTACCACAAGCCATTTCTGCTCCTTGGCCATGGAGCTTGGCCAAAGGCTCTGCAGATATCTCGGAGGAAATCCAAGCAGGGAGGCCTGGTGTCTGCGAAGGTTTAGGTTCTGAGAATCTCACCATTTTTCCTGGGTCTTTCAAATGGTTAAGACTTAATTACCAAGGTAATGGCATTAGCAGGAGGAACCTTTGAAATGGAGTTACTTCATGACAGAATGTCCCTCACGGATCGACCACAACCCTTCCAGAAGAAAACTGAGGGAAGACAAAGTTTTTCCTTGCACTTTGATTATACTCAAGCAGCATGCATGTTCAAAAACAGAAAGCTCACAGAAATTCACCAGGCCCCCATTTCTGGCCATGATTTGATGTTGCAATTACCTGCTTGCAAATCCCTGAGGAGTAAATGTCCACTGGGTGCAAGCCAGGCAATCAAAGGAACAGTGCTTTTGCACGCCAGTGAGGTGAGTGTTTGAAATGGAGAGGAAGACTTGATGGAGAGAAGAGATGGGATTTTTGGAGCCACTGGAAGTTGCAGCTGTGGCACCTGCTGGTGGTGTCAGGGTGAAACAAAGTAACTACACATGCATCAGCCTTTTGTTTTCTTCATGGAGGGATGTGATCATCCTTATTCACAGCCTTGCTCAGTGCACCTGTCATTGCTGTGCAGGCCCCAATGGTTCTGGGATTCTTGGCTCCCTGTCTGAGCTCCAAGCACCACTTTCGTAAGTTTGCCCCCATTTCTTCCATCTTCCCTGAATCTGCCCTTACAGCCAGGCTCTTCTGGGTAGTCACAGGCCACACCCCTCACCTCCAGCCACCGTGTCCCCACCCGTGGCCACACCCTTGGATGTCCATGGGCCCTAGGCCCTCAGGTCAGGGCACATGGAACAAGCGCTTTTTGAAAGTGGAGGGATTTCATCATGGAGTCTTCAGAAGAAGAACCGGAGGCATGGAAGAAGACATGCTTCTGCTGTCCTCAGTGTCTTGGAAAATTGAAAAACAGAATGCTGACATTGGAAGCAACGTGGAGAGCACATCGGGATCCTTTCTCTTCGTACTTCACTGGTGAGTTTTCCAATGTTCCTGGCCATGGCCTTGCGGCAGACCTAAAGTGTCTTTGGGAGCCTCGGCAAAAGGTAGGGAAGCTCCAGTGTGGCAAGGGATGGGGAAGGGCATGTGGTTCCTGGTCAGGGGAGGCCTTCGGGGACCAGGAAACATTGCTGGGTGTGTGATGAATGGCTTGAGCATTGAGGACACAAGGTCAGGCAGTTGTTGTTGGTGCAGGGGCTACTGCAGCAGAGGCACGTTGCATGATTGCAGGTTGTACCTGCAAGGGGGCAGGAATGGCCCTCGATTGTTCACACAGCAGCCTTCCATGCAAGGTTGGGATGTATAGTAGAAGAGGCATCCCAAAAATGGACTTATGTGCTGCACTGCTGTCCCTGACTCCTTGTCTATTTTGTGGACGCTGGATGTTTTTGGCCTCCTGAAGCATGGCTTCGTTGACCTGGTTTGAGCCTGGACTTGAGTGCGCCAGTAGCCAGGGCTGCTGTCCTGTAGGGCTGGTCCCAGCATCAGGTAGTGAGGCCTGCAGTGTGCCCATAGGTAGAGGGAGGGCATGTTAGTGGAGCTAGGAGAGGTCTCAGGAGGCCAGGAGATGTGCTGGTTTCAAATGCAATATTGATAGCCTCAAAAAGAGTAAGAGAGGCACTCTTTGTTGGTGCAGTGGGTAGAGACTGAGGGGTAGCAAGATGTTTCTGGAAGTCTAAGTTTTTGCTTGGTACCTTCCCTTGGGATCCAGGTAGGGATGGGTTTCTCTGAGTTGGGGAGTGTCCAGGGGTGTTGGAAAGTCCATTGCAGATACATTGAAGTATTTTGTGGGAAGCGTAAAGAGACCGGTGTCCAGGACACCTGAGCATTGTTTTCAAGGAATGTGTTGAAGGCTTGAATTGCATTTTCAATATAGAGAGCATGTACTAATCCTTACATTTTACCAAAACCCATATCCTCCTATTGGTAGGTGTGTGACTGTATTAAACTGTATTTCTAATTCATGGTGATTTTGACATTTTACCTTTTCTTATTTCAAAGATAGGTAACGATTTAATCTTAGATATAGTGTGTGTGAGTGTGTGGGGGAATGCGCAAATGCGTGGTGCTTCCACAGAGCTAAGGATTCCCTGAGGTGAACGATCAAAATGTGGCCCTAAAGGCTTTTTGTAACACTACCATTTTCTAGTTCATTCTTTCCATTTTGACCAATTACCAGTGGTCTCTCCACTGCTATATGAAAAGAGGGAGTTCAAGAATTTTTTCAGAAAATGATGTAAGCCAAGAACCACCGTCTTTTCTGAGTTTGGCCTGGTCTCTCTGGCTCAAGTCTGCTGCAAACTTCTTCAAAAATCACAGAACTTGGCCACCCCGCACTGCTTCCCTTTCCGTCCATAGCAGGCGCCCTCGGTGCTCATCTGCACTCACCTCCAATGTATGGACCCAGTATGGAATCCATGTCTCTCATCAGATTGAAATTCCTTCCTCTAATTTGGCTGTGAACTTCAACAGTGCCTTAGGCGCACTCAGTGCACCTTCATTGTTGTTCAGGCCCCAATATTTCTGGGATTATTGGCTCCCTGTCTGTGCTCCAAGCACCACTTTCATATGTTTGGCCCCATTTTTTCCATCATCCCTTAATCTGCCTTCCAGCCAGGCTCTTCTTGGTTGCCTGAAAGTCTCCGATACCTGCACAGCTTTTGTGCCCTGCAGAGAACCCTGAGGGGTGAATATCCCAAAAGACACTGTGAGTATCTCTGAGCGCTGTAGTGTGTATGACATAAAATGCTGAATGCAATCAAGGGGGTGTGCATTGATGTTCTGATTTCTTCTTTTTCCATTGAGACAGGGGATGGAAACCATGCCAGTGACAGGCTACACCCCTCTCCCCAAGGCACTGTGACCCTACCCATGGCTACACACTCCGATGTCCCTTGTGCCCTAGGCCCTCAAGTCAGGGCACCTGGAACAAGCGCTTTTTGAAAGTGGAGGGATTTCATCCAGGAGGCCTCAGAAAAAGACACAGCGGCATGGAAGATGACATGCCTCTGTTGTCCTTAGTGTCCTGGGAAACTAAAGAACAGAATGTTGACACTGGAAGCAGCGGGGTAGGGCACACCGGGATCCTCTTTCTTATTTCTTCACTGGTGATGTTTCCAATGTTCCTGGCCATGGCCTTGCGAGGGTGGCAGTCCCCCTTGCGTGTGACTGGCCCATCCAAGCCTGCAGTTGGCGAATTTGACCTATCTGGCTTCCAAGGACAGACCTACAGGGTCTTGGGGAGCCTTGGGAAAAGGTAGGGAAGCTCCAGTTCGGGCAACGGATGGGGGAGGGCATGTGGTTCCTGGTCAGGGGAGGCCTTTGGGGACCAGGAACAGTTGCTGGGTGTGGGATGAATGGCTTCAGCATTGAGGACACAAGGTCAGGCATTGGTTGTTGGTGCAGGGGCTACTGCAGCAGGGGCATGTTACATGATTTTCCAAGGTGTACCTGCAAGAGAGCAGAAATGGCCCTGGATTGTTCGCACAGCAGCCTTCCATGCAAGGTTGGAATGTATAGAGAAAGAGGCAGCCTAAACCTGGACTGTTGTCCTGCACTGCTGTCCCAGAATCCATGTCTGATTCTGAATTCAGAAATTTTTGTCATAAATTCTTAGAGGTCCATTTTATACTTAAGTAATTCCTTGAAAGTATTATAATTGAAAGTGAAACCTTTGATATAACTTATTTAAAACTAGTTTCTCACAGAAGCATGAACTTCAAAGAGGATAATTTGACTTTTTGTGTATCAATGCTAGAAGAAATCAATGTCCAAAACCTGAAATAAAATTTATTCAGCTATACCTTGTTCTTTGTTTCAATGATTGCGTTGTGCAAAATCAGACTTGCTGATATCACTGTGTTCTTACTGTAGACAGCATAGTGAAGAGCAGAGTTGTCACTGGTGTCCTTCACATTTGGATCTGCACCATGCTCCAGCAGAATCCTGGCACATTCTTCTTCCTGGCACTGTGCAGCCTGTCAGTATGGAACCAATAAGAGATTGTCAGTTCAAAGAAGTTGAGATGTAGAGACCACACCTTTCAACAACTAGCCACACTTGAAAGAAATGTATTTTCTTTCAAAGAATATAAATCAAATCAATCCCCTGATGAAAACTTCAACTACCATCTACCTTAATCAGAGCGGTACTGTTGTCACTGTCACAGACAATTATGTTGCATTCCATTGAAATCAGGAATGTCACCACTTCTGGATGGCCAAAAGCACAGGCATAATGCAGAAAAGTCCTATGAAAATGAAAGCAAACTTCAGAAATTTTTGAACACAGTCTAAGTTTTTTCCACAAAATTATATTCTTCCTTTAATTTTTTACTCCAAATATCTATATCTGCTTTAAGGGTCAGGGGTGTGGTGGGATTTTTGGGCTGGACATGGAACATAGGACCTCATTCATGCTAGGCAAAGACTGTACACCTTAGGTATATCACTAGCTCAGAGAAACTTGGTTGGAAAGGAAGATAAAGGACTTTGCAGTGAGTCCAATGTAAATTGAAACCTTTCTTTAAGCTTTGTTACTTACTAGCTATTATTGGTTAGCATTTCTACACATCTTTCCTCACCCAAAAAAACCAATGTTTGAAGAAGTAGCTATGAATCAGGGCTACGCAGTGATCTAAAAAAAAAAAAATCTATGCAGAGGATTTACAAATACAATAAAAAAAAAAACCCAACTTGAAAACTCCTTGATAATTACTGTGTCTTCTACTTAATAATAATAACATCTGGATGAAGTAAAATAGCACAAGAATACCGATTTCACAGATTTTCAACGCATTATAGATTTCAATCTGGTTAAGATTCTTTTCTTGCATTTGAGAAATCATGATATTGGAGTTTTGATTGTAATTGATGATGTTCTACAGATGTAGTTGTCATTATTTATGTAATGTTCATATGCAGAAGAAAAATCACAGAATCAATGTTGCCATGAAAAAATCAAAATTAACATAATATGTTCATTGACATTCTACACTTTGTTCGAAATTAGTTAAATTTTATTTCTTAAAATTACTAAAGAAAGGGCTCTGAATGACAATGATAAAGAAACTTTCCTTTCATATTAGTTGAAATGAAATTATGATTTAACTTTTTCATTTAATTTATATTTAGATTTAGAGAATGTATGAAAATTAGACATGGACAGTGCTGGATATTGTTATTTGTTACTGTTATGAATTTCCCAAATGATAGCTAATGTGTCTTTTTCAATTGTGTCATGTCAGAAATGCCTTTGAAGGAACAGAAAAAAATTTTTGAATGAAGTTCAGGTCAATGGCTTCACATTTAATTTGTCAACTTTTTAGCCTGTGCAGTGTAAGAAGAAATTTTGTATGTTGGAATGGAGCTGAGAAACAACAGAACATGCACTGTACCTAATGATGTGGTTACAGCTGGTGGATTAAATGCATTAAAATTAATTATAAATACAGCAGAGGATTTCAAATTTTTCAGTTAGGCATGAGGCCTTTGCTTTCCAATAGCCAAAATTAAACAAAAATACAGATGTGCATTTTCCTCATAGATTGTAAAATAAAAATAATAAACTAAAGTGATCTTTCTCATCCATCTAAGTGCACTTTAAATATTTTAAAAGCATATATCTCCTTTGGATAATAATTTTCTTTCATAGAGTGTTTCATATTAATTTTGATAGAATTATTTTCAGATTGCTGGCTCTTCAACTGTTGGTATAATTCCATGTTTAAGTTTTTCATCCCAGCCTGTGGGTACAACAGTCCAGTTTTCAAATTAAAAAAAGCACAATGACCAACTTGGTTTTCAAGTTATATTTAGCTATGCTTTAATGATATAGAATGAGTAAGTACAAATTTCTAATTGTAGCTGATACATTTCTCATTTTGCCTGAATGAAAACTCTCAAGCTGTGTTCTTTCAGGTATTTTCATATTGTGACATAGAAATGTAGATGGCTTCTGATGTGGTTGCACAATCATGTCATCCTACATACAGAGTGCTTCTGAAGCAAGATGATGTTCACTTCCAGACCACTGTGGCAAATTATCAAGCACATGATGCAAAATAAACAGTAAATGGGTTGGAATGTTGCTGAGTGGTAAGGTGGCACAGGTGTCAATTTCAACTTCTGATAATCACAGGAAAAGATACCTGATATTCTAGAATCAACGTTCTTTTTATGAATGGATAATATTTGCATTCCTAAATATGAACTGTAAGCAATATCAAAAAACTTAGATTCTCAATAATATTTCAAAGTTTCAGAATGCTTATTCTATTCCACTTCTATAAACTTCCTATTAGTATACCATTACTTGATGAAAATAAAGAGCATACTACAGCAAATCAAGTAGATACATGACCATAAAATCAACTGTTTAGTATGCAGAGATATGAGGATCACAACTTCAGCCCCAGACTCAGCAATTTTAAGATGGCCTAAATGACTTATCAAGAGATACTCACAATCAACCTTTAGTTCTCTAGGTTAAGCTGATTTTACTCAGCATAATTTCTTCCATAGCCATCCATTTACCTTCAATGGCTGCAATATCATTGATTCTAATTACTGTGTAAAATTCCATGGTATAAGTATACCACAGTTTTTGGATCCATTCATCCAGTAAGGGACATCTGGATTGTTTCCATAATCTAGCAATAGTAAATTGTGCTGCTATGAACATAGATATTGCTGTGTTACCATATTGTGCTGATTCTAAATCCCCTGGAAAGATACTCAGGAGTGGAATAGCATGGTCCTATGATGGGCTCATCCCTATTTTTTGAGGATTCTACATTCAGCTTTCCAGAGGGGCTGAGTAAAATCAGTTTAACCCAGAGAACTAAATCTCGAATGTCTCCACTCATCTGTGGAGCTTGAGACTAGACCCTGGTCAGTGAAAAAGTTGGTCTATTATCATGTGTTAAATCCAGATAAGGTGTAATGTTATACAACATAATCCTTCTTTAGAGATATTGTGGGAAGGGGAAGGAATGGTTAAGGTTAGGTAATTGGGGGTGGCGCTCCTGGGGTAATTTTAATGTTCAGAATCTATACACATTTTATATTATTTTGTAAAAATTATGTATGGTGGTTCAATAAGAAATTACTCAATAAAAAAAGAGTAATGAAAACCACATTAAGATACCACTTTACGGCACTCAGAATGGCAACGATGAAGAAAATAAACAATAATAGATGATGGCCCCTGATTCATATCAGCTTCACCTTAACATTTTCCACCTTCATTTTTATTTTTACACCTGTTTATGGAGTTTACAAATTTGAAGCATGCAGTATAAATTCTAGAAGTAGAATTGACTATGTCTGATTCACTCTTTAGTATTTGATTTATGTGCTAAATACTTTCAGATCAGTCTTAAAATAATCATCTTATTTATAGTTTTTCATATCTCTCAGTAAAAGAATACTTCTCGATTATGAAGAAAAGAGATGCAGGAACTCTCAAAATAACATCTCAGGTAAGACATCTGACCACGAATTAATCTTGGTGGACATATTTTAAATAAAATCATAAATATAGGAATATTTTCATTACAAAACTTATACTAAAATTCAAATAGTGAATTGTATTTATATTTTCTTGATTTCTTGATGATTTTAATTCAGAATATAAAAGGAAGTAATGCTACAATTGTATAACTAAATCAGGGTTATCTAGAGAAAATGTCCCATCACTTATTCTGGCTCCCAAAATCATCATATATTTTTCTAAAAAATATGAAAAATATTTTTCCATTGATTATGGTATATTCACTGAATATTTCCATTTTAGCAAATTAGACATTGTGGGAATAGGATAGAAGACCCTGAAACAAACCCTCAAATCTTTTTTATTGAGAAATTTATTTGTTGAACAAACATACACATTTAACAAAATAATATATAATGTATAAAGATTCTGAAAATTGGATTTACGCTCAAGAAACCCTCAAATCTTTAAACATCTGATTTTTGACAAAGGGGGATAAAATATGACATGAAGGGGAGACAATATCTTTAATAAATGGTGTTGGACAAACTGGACAGCTTCTTGCAGAAAGTGAAAATTAGACCCATATCTTTCTCCTTGCATGAGAATCAAACCAAAATGAATTAAGGAGCTAGGAATTCAACCAGCTACAGTGCAACTGATGGAAGACAAATTAGGTCTAACACTTCAGCATTTGGGAGTAGGCAAAGAGTTTCTCTCAACCTGTCTCCTAAAGTGAAGGAACTAAAGTAAAAAATCAGTGAATGGGAAGCCATAAAGCTAAAAAGCTTTTGTACTGCCAGGGAAATAATCAAAAGAGTCAAGAGGTTTCCAATGGAAATGGAGAGAATCATGGGCTATGATTTCTCAAACAGGGGCCTCATATCCACAATCTACAAAATCCTCAAAAATCTCAAATACAAAACCACAAACAAACTAATCAATAAATGGGGCAAAGAGCTAAATAGAAACTTCTCAACAGAAGACATTGATCAAGAAAATGAATACATGTGAAAGTGCTCCAAATCACTAGTAATCAGAGAATTGCAAATGAAAACTACATTAAGATATCACCTTATGCCAGTCAGAATGGCAAAAATGAAGAAAATAAGCAATAATAAATGCTGGAGGGTCTATGGAGAGATAAGCACACTAACACGCTGTTGGTGGAGCTGCAGACTGGTACAGCCCCTTTGGAACGCAGTGTGGAGAATCCTCAAAAAACTAGGGATGAGCCCACCATAAGACCTTGCTATTCCACTCCTGGGTATCTTTCCATGGGATTTAGAATCAGCACATCATAGTGACACAGCTATATCTATGCTCATAGCAGCTCAATTTACTACTGCTAGACTATGGAAACAACCCAGATGTCCCTTACTGGATGAATGGATCCATAAACTATGTTACATGTATACCATGGAATTTAGCACGGTAATTAGAAACAATGATATTGGCGCCTTTGAAGGTAAATGGATGGCTATGGAAGAAATTATGTTGAGTAAAATCAGCTTAAACCAGAGAACCAAGGGTCGAATGTCTCCACTCATCTGTGGAGGCTGGATATAGACCCTGGCCGTTGGGAAAGTTGGTGTATTATCATGTGTTAAATCCAGATTAGGTATAATGTCACACAACCTAACACTTTTTTAAAAAATATTTTGAGAATGGGAAGGGTGGACAATGATTTGTAATTGGGGGGAGGCACTTCTGGGGATATCCAGTGTCTATTCACATTTTATATTATTTTGTTAAAAACTTGTATGGTTGTTCAATAATAAATTTCTCAATAAAAATGATAGTCAATTTCATTTTAAAAGTAAGTAGATTAAATTTAGTGAGTGCATACTACTAGATAGTTATCTGTATCTCCAAGAAAATAATTTTTGTCATCATTTTCCTTACTGATCATTTTATTCCCTAATATCATGAATTTTCTTGTTTTGTGTATCAAGTTATTAGAATTAAGAGCTAGTATTTGTTTTTAATTCAACAAATTTTAATTTGCTCCAATTCTAAGATGACATTTTGCCTATAAGGTACAGTGATATTAGGGTAAGTGAGTTTCTCTTTCAAATTTGCTAACTCACTTTTTCTGATTCACTTCATTGTAACCAGAGCCTCAGGCAAGATAATCACACATTCTACCAGTGTTCTTTCCCCTTTACCTGTTCTTCTTTCTTGATAAGTTTAGTAGGTGAGAGAAGCAGGTCACTGAAAGCAACACTTCTAAATGAGTTTGCTGAAATGAGAGGTGAATGAGAAATACTACCAAGTAAGTGCAAGCCTCTAAAAGAGTTGGAGCCATTGGTTTCACATCTCATATGGTTCCCTTTGTGAAGTAATGAGTGCTTGGACCAAAGTTTCTACATTTATTAATTGAGTAACAATTCATGTGCACTGAGCACCAATAGTTTCATGTCCTGAATATTTCTGCAAGACTTCCACCTCAGTTCACACCCACATAATTTCTAATTTGTTCTCTTGAGTTCTACTATTTTAATCTCCATCTATTTATTCACATACCGCTCCTAATCATTCTCCTCAAAATCTTTAATGACCTATCTCCAATGCGTATCTAACCATGAACCACCCTTTCAAATATTAGGGCCCCAATAAACTATGTTGTGTCATCTCATTATCTTCAGTCCTTCCTTCTCTTTGCACTCTTCTCTGGCATTATTAATCTTGCGGTATATTCTTCCTCACCTGGCTTTCACTACCTGACAAGAAACAAAGTTCATTTAATACTCCTCTTCTCACTAATGCCTTTCATGCTTTTACTCTTTCTTGCCCTCTGTCAATTAACTTCAATCTTGAAATCGCCATTCATGTATTGCCTCCATAAGGGTTATCCCTGATAGCATTTTTTTCATAATACCCATAACTTAGCAGAAGCACCATAAACTAATTTAAATGACTTTTGAGGAAAATAGGTGGAAAGTTTGCACATAGATGACTTAAAAGTTTATCCCTTGGCTATGGAAGAGATCATGATGAGTAAAATCAGGTTAACCCAGAGATCTAAGGGACGATTATTTTCACTCATCTGTGGAGGTGGGGACTAGACCATGGACAATGAGAAAGTTGGTCTATTAGCATGTGTTAAATCCAGATAAGATGTAATGTTTTACAACCTAATACTATTTTTAGAGATATAGTGGGAAGGGGAAGGGTGGGATAAGGGAGGGTAATTGGGGAGTTCACTCCTGGGGGTAATTGCAATATCCAGAATATATACACATTTTATATTATTTTGTTAAAATCTTGTAAGGTTGTTCAAAAATAAAAAAAAGAGAAAAAAATTCATCCCTACAGGGCTGGAGCAATAAAGATGGGCATATAAAGAAATAATTTACCATTCAAGGGCTAAAGACAACTTAAACATTCATAGAGTTATTAATGTAGAAAAAAGGAAAGACATGTGTTCTTTCTAGGGAAAAATAGGAATATTTTTTAAGATTTCACATAGTTGACAGCCTTTAATGGAGATAAAAACTGTTCAATCAGTGAGTGGATGGACCCACTTCATGTGTGGAAAAATGTGCTCCAAGCTACAGTTACTGAAAAGTGACAGTAACATTGGTTATCCTAAATTATGGATAACATGCTTAGTGGGCTGTTATTTAAAAACAGTTATAAGGCAGAGAACAGGCATACATGAATCAGGAAGCTTGGAGAACTGATGCTGATTCTTTTCATTGTATACTCTTATTTTGCCATAACAAATGTATTAATACATGCAGGTTATATACCAGATATGGTGGCACATGCCTGTAATTCTTGTCGGTTGGGACGCTGAGGCAGGAGAATTACAAGTTCAAGGCCACCTTCAGCAACTCAATAATTTAGTGAGGCCCTGAGCAAGTTAATGATTCCCTGTTTCAAAATGAAAAATAAAAAGGGCTGGGTACATAAGGTTAAGCATCTCTGGGACCAGCTATTTGTATAAATACACACACACACACACACACACACACACA
>PVKS010049845.1:0-11801 GCA_004027875.1 Aplodontia rufa
CATGAAAATTCTCACATTTGAGGAGAAAAAAAATAAAAGATTGAAGAAAAGTGAACAGAGCTTTAGGAACCTAGGAGATACCATGCAGCAGACTAAAATACAATATGGAAGATCAAGAAGGAGGAGAGAAAGAAAAGCACAGAAATTATTTGAAGAAATAATGGTCAATAGCTTCTTCCCAAGAGTGATGAAAGACATGAATGTAAACACTGAAGACACTCAATGAATTTCAAGGAAGATGAACTCAAAGAAATCCACACTGTGACACATCATAACAACAATGTGGAAAGACAAAGAAAAAACCCTAAAATCAGCAAGAAAGAGAGAAGTGACTGACTCATCACATGCCAGGGATCTTCAATAACATTGTCAACCAATTTGCATCACACAAATTTCAGCTCAGAACACAATGAGCTAACATATTCAAGGAGCTAGAGAGAAAAACAAACAAATGACCTATCAATCAAAAATCCTATATCCCGGTAAGTGTCCTCCAAAACTGAGAGAGAAATTAAGACATTCCAAGATGTTATGGTTTGAATTTCTCCACCAAGGTTTAATCCCAAATGCAGTAGTGATGACAGATGGAACCTTTAAGAGGATGTCAGGATGTGAGGTCTTCACCCTCTTGAAAGAATTAATGCCATTATCGTGGGAGTAGGTTCCTCATGTCACCCCTCTTGCTTTTTTGCCCTTCCACCTTTTGCCATGGAATGATACAGCAAAAAAAACCCTCACCACGTGCCAGCTTCTTTGTGTAAAAAAATTAATCTCCTTTTTTTTAAATGAATTTCTTGGTTTCAGGTGTTCCATTATAGAGTTCAAAATGGACTAGATAAACAAAAGTTGAGGGAAATTGTTATTAAAAAACCAGCCCTACAGGATAGGATAAAGGAAATACTAAAGGATTAAATAAAAGGACAGAAATTTGAAGCATTACAAAGAAATAAGAATCTCAATAAGGACAAATATAATGGGAAATGTAAAAGCTAGTATTATTGTAATAATAGTGTGTAATTCCACTTTATTTTCTACATAAGAGATTGATACATTAAAAAATTGATAGCCTAAGCGCTACTACTATTATATCTTTCTTTGATTTGTAATTCCATGTTTTATTTTCTACATAATTTGAGAGACTAATGCATTAAAATTATTAGTTTGTGTTTTAGACACTGTATATAAAAATGTAATTGTGTAGCCTCAACAACTGAAAGTGAGGATAGAGTTGTTACAAGGGGCAGAGTTTTTATATATAATTGAATTTAAGATGGGGTAAATTCAAATTACAACTTTATAACTTTAGATTGTTAAATATAACTCCCATGGTAACTACAAAGGAAATACTTAGAGAATATGCATGAAAGAATAAATGTTTAAGCCATGCAATGGCAAATGACAGGGATAGAGAGGTAGGAAAGTGTCACATAAGTCATGTGACCCAAGTTAAGGAGCATTGTTCTTTATGCAGAGGAAAATTGGCAGCTGAGGCATTGTTAAGCAGAGAAGTGACTTATATATATAGGACAAGAAGGGCAATATTGAAGGAGACAGAGTAGCTTGGCAGTCCCTGCAGATGTCTAAGCAGGGAATAATAGGAAACTAAGCCTGTTGTTTTTTTTTTTTTTAAGTGAGGTGTATTGATTTATAACTTAAAAGTCAGGTTTGTTAAGGTAGAATTCACCTTTTAAGTGTATAGTTTGATGAGATTTGACAAATATATGTAGCTACACTATAATCAACATAAAGAATATTTCTGCTGTTGGTTGAACTATGCCCACCCAATTCATATACTGAAGTCCATAAGGAACTAGACTATGCTATTCCAAAATACACCTCTTTGGCATACAGATTATTTTGAGCTGATTAGTTTGAAAAGTAGAAGACTCAGGAGAAGCTCTAAAGAACATAAATTGTCCATTTAAGAAGAAACTTACATCTATAGGAACGGAATTTGTAATCCTCAGAAGGTCTATCTGCCCCTTTCCTGTTGCCATCAACCCTTGCCCCATTCCTAGCCCCTGGAAAATGAATCTGTTTCTGTCCCTTTGGCTTTTCTTTTTCTGTATTATCACAGAATCCAATCATGGAGTATACAATAGCTTTTTGTGACTGGCTTCTTCCATTTAGCATAACGCAAATGGTCTTAATTGTGTTACTGTATCAGCAATTTATTCTTTTCTATTGCTCTCTGTTGTTTCTAGATGTTGATGTTTGATGACTAGTTTGTTAATTTACCAGTGGATAGGCATTCAGGTAGTGTATATTTAGGGACTTTTAGTAATAAAGCTGATATTCATATTTCTGTTATATGTGGTGCTTGTGAGCCACTTTTGATGTGTTAATTCCTTGACATTGTTTTTTCTCTGATTTCACAGAGTTCTGAGTAGGGGAGCATTAGAGGGTGCTATTGCTTGGATTTTAAATGTCCCCCAAAGGCTCACATGTTGAAGCTTGGTCCCTAACTTGGGCTATTGAGAGATGGTGCAGACTTTAGGAGGTGGAACATACCTAGTGGGAGTCTTTTGATCATTGAGAGAGTGCTCTCAAAGTGCTCTGTAGAGGTTGGGACTAGACCCTGGCCAGTTAGAAAGTTGGGCTATTATCATGTGTTAAATCCAGATAAGATATAATGTTATACAACATAATCCTTCTTTTAGAGATATTGGGGGAAGGGAGGGATAAGGGTGGGTAATTGGGGGGGGGGCACTCCTGGGGGTAATTGTAATATCCAGAATCTACACTCATTTGATAGTATTTTGTTACAAACTTGTATGATTGTCCAAAAATTAAAACAATTTTTTAAAAAAGTGCTCTGTGAGATCTGTCTCTTTTTCTTGCTACTTTTGCTTCCGGTCACAAGATGAGTCATTTTTCTCTGTCCTGAGTGCCTGCCCTGATGTGCCACCACAGATCCAAGGCAAGGAGGCCAAAGAGATTTCATGGGCTGAAATCGCTATAATTGTGAGCCTAAACAGATCTTTTCTCTGATTATCTCAGGTATTTTTATTATAATGGAAAGCTTACATGGTGGGCATGTCAGCTACTGAGATTTAGGTGGGCTCAAGAATTGATACAGCCAGCTCAGGTGGTTCTAACTGCGGATGTCACTAAACTGCGCCTTCTGCTTTGCTATTCCATGCGGATTCACATACAGCTTTCTGATCTGACTCACATCTTAATTCCAAGCATTTGTGAAAAATTACTTTGGTTGCAAAATGGCAGGAAGAAGAGATCAAATCTCTTTTGGATTTAAATTTAGAATGAAATAGGACTTTTGTTTAAATTCAATAGAAGCACTTAACAAAGGAATATAGACCTTAAGGATGTTTCATTAAAACTACCCATAATGCTACTCTGAGTGATTCATGGTTTGGAGCATTTAAATGAGTCGTATACATCCAATGCCCAAACTAATCTCTATTGTAAAGGAAGTACTTAGGGAAATTGTGTTAACCATTTTAAAACCATGTAAATTCTCCCCAACTTGAGTTTTACCTCTGTCATAAATTTGTCCTCTTCTGACTTCTGCCTCAAATAATTCACTATTCTCAGAATTCCCTTTGACAATTATACTACTCATTTAATCTAAACATATGGTTTACATATCTTTAATGTTATATTGTGTGCATGTGTATATGTGTGTGATGTATGCTGTGAGATTTCATCTTCAAAAGGTCAGGGACCACAGATAGACAGCACTAGAACAGAAATAACCTCAGAGGGATTAATTTACTATTTGTGATTAAACAATTGTAAAGCAGCTAACATTTGTTGAGCTACTTCTATGTGCCAGGCATTATGTTATCCCATTTATTTATACTTCCTCACTTAATTTAAAATTTAATTGAGAACTAATGACTACTCTATAGCTCATTAAAGTGGACCAGTGTGGGTACTAAGAGATGTTATTTGGGATCAGGCAAAATTGGATTCTAATTTTGGTTCTTTGCTTACTGGCTGCATGATCTTGGACAAGTGTCTTAACATCTTAATGATTTTTGTTTGTTTGTTAAGTAACACAGGCATCGTAATGACTCATTGAAAAAGGCAAATAAAGTAACATATGCAAATAAGCACTCAAAAAAGAAATTATATTGTTTATTTATATATAGATAAAATTGAGGCTCAGAGATGTGAATTAGCTTGTTAAATCATGTTTAAGAGACAGAGCTGGTAATGAGTCAAAGGACATACACTCTAGATGTGATCTTAAAAAAAATCCACATCTGGGCTGGAGCGGTGCTTCAGCAGTTTCGGCGCTTGCCTGGCAAGCACGAGGACCCGGGTTCAAACCCCAGCACCATGTACACAACTAAGTGTTGGAGCAACTAAGGCCATGTGAAAAACTAAATAAACTTGTTTCTCTCTTTCTCTCTCTCACTGCCCCTCTCTCTTTAAAAAAAATAAAAAAATAAATCCACATTTTATACTTATTTTCTCTCTGTAACACTTGTCACACCTAAGCACATTTATTTGTGGTATATTACTTTAGGGGAGTGGCATTAATGCCACTAATTAGAAAGGGCTCTCTTTGTCCACCAACCTATCCAAAGAAAATTGGCTTGAGCATTCCATACTCTAGGAAGCCAAATTGCACTGAGATTTCTAAGAAATCCTGTAAGATCCATATTGTCCTGGCCTCCTCTGCTCTTGGTCTCTTCCCTGGAGCATGTGCTGCCTTGATCTCATGCATATGGATCTAAATGAGACACTGAGCTTCTTCATTGTCCTCATTAAATAAAGTGTAAGGAACCACTTGAACTTAAGAGTTGGTGTGAAGATTAATTTAAATCAAAGACATTTCCATTTCAGATGCAGAAATAAGTCAGTCTGAGCCTCTTTAACCTAACTAGAGGTAGCACCTTCCAGGAGTGGAGCTGCTATAAATCCGCTTTCTGCGGGAGCCTCACTCCCAGTAAGGAGGCAGATCACTTGTTAGGAGAGATGGCATAAACAAACGTTATCACTACCTGTTCTACCTTCTGTTGGTTCTCCTGCAAGCCCATTCTATTTTCCTTAGGCCCATTTGTTATCCCCTAGCAGCCCTTTGGCTGTCTCCCTTTTTCTTTTTTTCTTTTTTTTTTAAGAGAGAAGGACAGTGAGAGAGAGAGAGAAAGAGAGAGAGACAGAGAGAATCAAATTTTATTGAGTTTTTACACGGCTTTCGTTGCTCTGGCACTTAGTTGTGCATGTGGGTGCTGGGGTTTGAACCCGTGTACTTGTGCATGCTGGGCAAGTGCCGTTACCGCAAAGCCACCGCTCCATCCCCTCCCTTTTTCTTAATAAGCTGATATATCAACCCTATCTCTAGTGTTCAAAGAGTGTCATCATCTCTGCAAAGCTCCTACCTGCATAATCACCTTTTTTCCTGTTAATGTGTCTATTGTCAGTAAATTTGCAGGATCACAATTATTAAGGTGGTCAAGGGAAAGTTTTCCCTCCTAACAGAAGTTTTATGGATGAAACTATCCATGCATGTATGTGGAGAAGGCTTATCCTGTGGGCTGGGAACTTAGGAGAGGGTTGATTCTCAATTACTCTCTTATTATGAGATAAAGTCATTCTTTCCTAATTCTTATATGCAGATTTCTTCAACATCAAAGAGCCCAGCAGATAAAAATTCTTTCTTTTAGTGGAGAATGTTGTTAAAATGCTTCATTACCTCCTCCAAAGGTAACTGTGGCTATAAATAATGTTTTCTGCTAAATACATGTAGTTATTTGTCTGTGTTGCTTGTCGCCATATGTGTCATCCTATTCCATTGTGAGTTTATTACCCTCTACTTATCAAGGCATAACTAGTAATCTCATTAAGGAACCAAAAAGATTACATCTTTTTGTATGGTTTAGTTGATTTGGGGAAGGATCATATGTTGTGGAGGTATTTTTCATATTTAAGAATTTGTGAACAGTTTTTTGAACACCTTTCTCTCAAAAGCTGAGGATCTGCAGTATTTTCCATATCTTATCTTTTGACAGTTTTCTCTATCTTTGCAATTACCATAATCATTTCATAACTGGCTTCTAATTTACCACACAGCGACTAGAAATCTTAAAAAAAAATGTAAGGCAGATTGGGTTACCCCATTGCTCTTAGATTCTAAACTCTCCACTGTGGGATTCAAGTCTTCCTCTTTGCCCCATGCCCTACCACTCCAACTGCCCCACATCACCTGCGGTCTCTTCTTTCCAGATACCTCTGGCTGTGGCTATTCCCTCTGCCAGAAATGCTGTTACCCTTGATCCCATGACTCCTGGCTTCTTAACAAACAAGTCATATCAAATGTCACTTTCTAGTCTGGCAACTCTTTCATTACACCCAGTTTTATTTCCTTCCAAAAACATGTTTCTCTAGCTGAAAGAATTATGCCCCTAATTTGGGTAATTATTAGCTTTGTGATCAGAATATAAACTCCTTGAGATTAGATAACAGGTCTGTTTGATTTACCCCAGTAATCCTAGTGCATGAAATTTAAACATCCTGCACATAAAAGGTACTCAACTAGCGTCTGTTGAATTAATGAATGGATGGCTTTTTATCTCCATTCCTGCTGCCCTGGTCTGTCTCTCACAGTCTGCTCTCTGGGCTAATGCAGGAGCTTTTTGTCTCCTTAGCAACAGATATTAGCTGCTTCTATCTACTGTTATCAGTGTTTGTTTCCACATACGGCAAACCTACTCATTTTAGAGACTTCTACTCACTTGTCATTGCCTGCAAAAAAGAAAAAAAGAAAGAAAAACCCTTAAGTATCATGAAAGAGCCTTTGTGATCTAGGATCTGTCTATCTCTTGAGGCTCCTGTCCAAGTATTCTTCACACAATGTGACATTCAGGGACCCTGTGATTGAGTGAATCTGAGTATCTTACCATTTGATTAATAAATAAACTAAGCTTCAAAGAGAGTAATATGCCTCAAGCCACAGAGGACCCATTCTTCCTACCATATTATATGCTCCTGACTCCCCTTTTGGTTCTAAGGTGCATGTTCATCCTCATTTTGCACAAAACCCCAGCCCTTCTTTTGAACTTCAGCCTTTCTCAGAATATTCCACTTCTTTCTACTATCTCCACCTCAGTTTTACTTTTTAACCATACATAATTTTAACCTCTTCCCTAAAGAATATCCAGGAGAGCCAATCTGACTGAGGTTGGATCCTAGAACCAGACTAAGAAGCCCCAGACTCAGAGCTTCTTGTCATGTGGATCCAGTCAGCTTCCTGCTGAAGTGATCTCATTGATTTAAAGCTCAGTCCACTGAAATATGAGAAAAACATGAGCACCCTGGTTTTTAATCACACCTCTTAGGCAGAGATTGTTAATGTGGCTTGCAAATTAACCTCATGGGAGCAGTTATGAGTTTGAGGTCCTGTTCACATGGACATTAGGGATTCTAGGAAGTGTTTGGAGATACAAATAAATGAGTTTCCTGATAAGTGAGCTATCTGGGGTTGCCTCCAGGAAGCATCTAAAAGTCAGGGAAGTCTGCTGATGAAACAGCCTCGACATTTCCAACAGCAGCTGCCAGCCTCCCACCAGATGATCTCTAGGGTACTCCAAATAATGTACACACAAACTCAGAAGAGTTAGGAGAACAATTAATCTTACCCCCAAACAACTACTGCCTTTTACTGATCACATAGCCTCTGTCTTCTTCCTGAGATTTCCAAAGCAACAAAATCTGCTTCCTTAGAAAATTATTCCCTATGCTTGATTATTCAGTTGTGGCCTCTTGCTCTTCCTACTCATATCTAAAATATTAGGAAAACATATTACTATATTACTTAGCATGACCTGCACACCTGACGATACCTAATTGTTTCAACTCCACTAGCTGCCATTTCTTTCAAGAGCAGTGATACATCTTTCTTCTGGTTTAATGACAAGAAAACCAAATCCCCTCAGAATTCTGAGGATTTGGTAGCAGCATAATCCCATTTTTCTTTTCTTTTCTTTTTTTTTTTTTTTTACTATCTACATTAGGTTAAGCATTTTTATTTTTCTGAATTTCCACTGATAGATTTAATTCTCATAATTAAAGGACATCAAGAATTGGAATCATCCAGATGATTTCAGACCAAAGGTTTGTGTCTAAGTAACACAAGGTAATAATTACCTCATTCCTGAATTTCTCTGTAGTTATGAAAATAGAGATAGATTCTGTTCATAAAATAGTCATTGAAGAAATAATATAACAGAACATTATCTTGGACTGATACAAAAAATTTTGAAAAAAATCTATGCTATGCAAAAACAAATCCTGAATGTCATCAGCAGTTGGTTCTTTAGTAAAGTGGCAAAGCATATGCCCAGTAACGCTAAGCTGTTTTAACTTTTGCAGTTGTCACTGAGAGAGAAATGTGGTGGTTACTTTTAGATGTGAATTTGACTAGATTAAGGACACACGGATAGTTGGTAAAACATTCTGGTGTGTCTGAGAGGGTGTTTGTAGAAGAAACTAGCATTTACATTATTAGTCTAAGTAAGGAAGATTCCCCCTCACCAATGTGCACAGACCTCATCCAATGTGTTAGACACCCAGATAGAGAAAATGTGAGAGAAAAGCAAATTTGCTGTCTTCTAGAGCCAAAACATTCATCTCCTCCTACTGTCATCCATCAGAACTCCAGGTACTTGAACCTTTGAACTATGGGACCAACATCACTCTCCCATACCTGTTAGGTATCAAGTCTTCAGCCTTGATCTGAGAATTGCACCATCATCTCCCCTGGTTCTTGGTCCTTTAGAGTCAGATTGAATTATAATAACTGATTCTCTGGATTTCAGATAACCATTGGATATCTTGGCCTCCATAAATGTGTGAGACAGTTCCAGTAATAAATCCCTTCTTATTAACTATTGGTTCTTTTTCCTTAAGAACCCTAATATACAATGAGAATTGCATCAGAGTGCTTTCTAAAAATATCTTATGCTGACAAACATCTCAGCAGAGCATAGTTCGTAGACTATGTCAGAGGAACATTTAACTATAGAGATACAGAATTTCAACTTTGTAAAACTTTGAAAGCCTTAATTTTCTAAGACTTCTATGAGTTTAAGTGATTGGATGGGTTAATAAAATGTCCCATCAAATCAAATACATAGTATCACAAAAAATTTCTGCTTTGATAAATGCAAGAAGTAAAATTTATGTGAGTTCTGAAATAAAGTGTTGAAGAATGTCTTTGAGGTCCTCTCTAAATGAATGACAAGCTTTAAGGCTGAAGGCTAGCAGATATCTTATGCTGATGAGAATTTTCATGAAGGAAACACTTCACAGAAGAATTCTAATAAGCAATCAAGTCTCAGTCATTGGCTTCTTAAGGAGTAAGTCTAATGATGAGCGGAGATAATGTGGAAGCCAGCCCATCGATGCACATCTGATTTGATTCTGGGTATGCTTGGATACAGTTCTCCTTCCTTATTTATGTGTGTGTGTGTGTGTGTGTGTGTAAATGTGTGTCTCTGCACACAATGAGATGGTGTACTTGTGTTGGATAAAGGCAATAGCTAGTCATGGAGCGGAAACGTAAGTAGCTGGGAGAATATGTCTCTATTATTTCATCTTTAAATCAAGATAATATAATATCTTAAAGGGATGATAGTATAAGAGCTAAGTTAATGATTGCAAACCTAAACCTAAACTTTTTAGAATAGCCTTTTACAACCGAGAATCTATGACAAAATTAAACCCCGCAGAAGATTATTGGAGTAACTATTTTCTCAATTTCCCCAAATACTGCTTAGCTATACTAATCTATATACATAAAAAAGTCAACTCATTATAATCTTTATAATCAATGCCCTAAATCTATGAATATACGTATATATATGCATATATATTTATTTGCGCATATATGTGTGTTATAGATTTTCATATATAATATGTAAGTACATATATAAAATTCTATATTAAAATATAAAATGATTCTAAATTTAATTATACATAAATAAAATGCTACACATAATGATCTGAAAATGGATAAGGAAGAAGAAATGTCAGACTCAGATGACCCAATGCATTCTAACGAAATGCAATATTCTCAAAGAATCTAAAAATCTAGTCCATGTTAGTCTCACAAATACATTGTAATCTTAGCCCATTTTGTAAACTGAGCCTTTGGAAGTGTGGTAGCTAGTCTCCAAAAAGAACTCCACTATGAACCATGGCTCCCAGTATTCTGGGCTGGCTCTGTGTGTCAGTTTCAACTAATAGAATGGGGCAGAGTGAAGTTCTGTTTTGTGTGGCTCTGTGAAAAAAAAAAATCTCATAGCTTCTCTTGGTCTTGATCTCTTGGAGATGTTCTCCTGGAGCCTGAGCCTCCACATCAAACATCGGACCGCCCTAGAACTATGCTGCTGTGAGGAAGTCCAAACTAGCCAGCTAGAGAGCCCACCAGGTGGAGAGGCCAATGCCAGTTTAAAGGAAGGAAAAACAATTCTTCTATTCCTTTAGTTTCTGTGGCTGGGCCTGAGAGCTAAGCTGACATAAGACAGATTAACATTAAAAAAGTATATAAATTTTATTTAATATATTTATGTGCCTATAGGAGCCTTCATAGGAAAGAGGAAAGATGAAGAACCTCTTGGGACTGAGAATTTATACAATATCAAAGAATAAATTTATGTCCAGTTAAATAAGAATTGCAGTTAAACAACAAATCTTTGTCTAGTGTAAGTATATACTATCCAATATTTGGGATATAATTATGCTAAAATATCTTAGGCATTTAGGATAATTATAATATAGCTGAGATTTTCATATTAAATATGGAAACTCTTAGTTTGAGGGAAGTGTTTGGAAAAAGGAGGAGACAGTGGCTCTAGAGAAAAGCATATCTTGCACCAGCTGCACTGGTACATACCTATGATTTCAGCAAATCAGGAGGCTGGGGCAGGAGGATTGCCTAGTTTAAGGCTAGCTTGGGCAACTTAGTGAGATCCCGTGTCAGAAAATGAAACCAGCTGGGGGTATAGTTTGTGTACAGCACTTTCAACATGTGCAGGGCCCTGGGCTCAATCCCTTATACTGAAAAAAAGAGGGGGCCCTTCTCAGCCCATTGTTTTTCCTTGCTGTCCACACCTCTATCCTAAAAACACAAGAAGATGTGGCTATATTGTGTATGTTATATACAAAATCTCTGCTTTCCCACAAATGGGCTGGCAACATCCATTTCTCATATAAAAAACAATTTACATGATTGAACAGGATTTATTGAAGGCCACGTTTTCAATACTTGGAGCATAGCCTGAAATTCAGAAATAAACAAAAGAAGTCACAAAGCCCATGAGCTTAACTGGAACAATTTTCAAACCAACTTAATTAGAACAGTATGTAAATTAGATGAGCAATTTGAAAATAGCAGCTACTAAAAATATCAAGAAGAAACAGCTGACCACAAAATAAGGCAACAGAAGAATTATAAAGACAAGTTTAGATTACTAAGAATTCCAAAAGCCATTGATAACAATCCCTACCACCACCACTGCCACCACACTTTGGTTCCTGCAATCAAAACTGTCATAGTGAAGTCCAAAGGCCAGACACATCATGGTAACTTTAAATCAAGAGAGATTACACTGTTCAGTAAAGATGCTCCCAGGTGGGATTATGACCCTAAAAACAAATCTTAAGTTGAAAATGAGTTAAAAGTATTGTAAGTTAAAAATGCATTCAGGGTCTGGAGGTGTTGCTTAGTGGTTGAATGCTTACCTAGCATGCACAAGGCCCTAGCATGTACCGTGGAGAACACATACATTTCACGTTCCTAAACTACCATATATCTTAGCATAGCTAAGATA
>PVKS010049846.1:0-11802 GCA_004027875.1 Aplodontia rufa
AACAGTATGATGTGCATTTGTTCTTAAATCAGAATTACCCCCACATTGCCCACCCAATCTCTTGCTCTTCTAAATTTTGCTCCTGCCACCAATAGAAATGCTTATATTGTGAATTTTCCAGAATTAAATGATCACATAAGTATTATCTGGATTGTCAGGGGGATAAAGTTTTGTAAACTTGAATAATCAGCATTTGTGCGCATAAATGGCTGACCTGGTCTATACCCAGGCCCTGTCTCCTTTGATCCCTGGTGGTCATGGACTGCCTTAGCAAAGCAGGTATAGAGAAGTTACAATCCCATTGCAGTAACTCATAGAAATCCTGGCAGTCCTAACCTCTAGCGATTCCACTTACCCATAAACAAGGGAACTATCAACGGCAAGCAACATAACCACTGAGGACTGCTCCAGCCCCTTGTGTTTATTTTTTAATTATAAACTCTGTTTTACAAATTGCAGTCATCAAGGAAACTTGGTGTGAAATGACATGCTGACGTGCACCTGTAGTCCCAGATATGTAGGAGGCTGAGGCAAGAGGATGGTTTGAATCCAGGAGGTCAGGGCCTGCCTGGGCAACACAGTGTGACTGTCTCAAAGATTTTAAAAGGTGGATGGGAGATAACATTGTTGCTGATGAGGATGGGAGTCCGGGTGCAACGAGGGAACCTTAGTATCCCAACTGGAGCACGGGAGGCCCTCTATGTAACAGACATAAGACAATCCTGTATTTGGCTGGTCTGGAGAGCATCTGCAGATTCAAAGCCATGTACAGCATCCTATCTTTCCATGTCTATCAGTTTTTAAAATTGAGATGCCACATTCTGCTGACCATAACTTCTCATATCTAGAAATAACCATTTTAGAATGACCATTTTGGTGGTTTTTTACTGACTCCTGGTGTTGAAAGGCTTAAAGCAAGATGACTGCAGTGTGAAGGGTACAGTACCTGTCTGGACTGTAAAGCGCCTCCTGGGTCCTGCTTCCCTAGGTCCTATGAAATTGTGATACACTGCTGTGTCCAGAAATCCTTGGCATCTGAGTTGCAAATCAAGGCTGTTTCTCTACGTCCAAGCGAGTTCCCCACTGTTTTAATCAGCTTTTTCACTATTGCGACCAAGAGACCTGATAAGAACAATTTTAGAGGAGGAAAAGTTTGTTTGGGGCTCACGGTTTTAGAGGTGTTAATGCGTAGAAGGTCGTCTCTATTCCTCGGGCTTGAGGTGAGATTGAACATCATGGCAGAAGAGTGTGATGGAGGAAGGTGGGTAAGTGCATTGCAGTGGAGAAGCAGAGAGAGACTCCACTCACCAGGTACAAAATATATCCCCCAAAGGCAATGCCCCCAATCACCCACCTCCTCCAGCCACCCTACATGCCTTTAGTTACCACCCAGTTAATCGCTATCAGGGGGTTAATTCACTGATTGGGATCAGGCTTTCACAACCCAATCATTTTCACTTCTAAGCCATCTTGCTTATCTCACACATGAGCTTTTAGGTGACACCTCACATCCAAACTTTAATACTACTTACAGGTAAAAGCAAGATATGTCATGCTGACTGAGAAAAGATTCTGATAATCTGTAATTTTAGAAAACAGTTTCTCAGTAAGAATGACAATTGTTAGCTACTTAAAACAGCAGTACAGCTTTGGATGAAAAATTTCCTCCTGCAGTTACATCCGGCTCTGTCCATGTCTCATTCCAGCTTGATGGATGGCTATGGGCAGTGTATTTACACTTTTAGCCTGAACTCATTTTACTTTCCATATATATATATATATATATATAGTGAGGGGGAGGGGACAGTGAGAGAGAGAGAATCAATTTTATTTAGTTTTTCATATGGCTTTCATTACTCTGACACTTGGTTGTGTACCATCCAACTGAAGCGGCACAAGAGACCTCAAGAGAAACAACTGGAAGAATCCGCTGAGCCCCACTGCTCCACAAAAATTCAAGAGATGACGATGTCTTGTATTTAGCCACTAGGTTTTGTGATGGTTATTCTACATAGGTTATTGAACAAATCACGCTTGAAACAGACTTCCACCCCCATGGCACAATATCATCCCCCCTCCTGCCAAATGAGATTATCCCCAGAGAAGAAGAAACCAGGACAGAGGAATGAAGATAAGCTAGACTCTGCTATTTCAAGATATCTGAATTTTAACTCGGGTGATAGAAGTCAGAGGAGTTTTTACTTCTGGGGGATGGAAGGGCAAACTATAAAGGGCACAAGGACATTCTAAGTATCTGGAAATGTTGTACACCTTGATCTAGGCAGTGGTTACATGGGTGTATATATACATGGGTAAAAATTCATCAAGCTACCTGGGCACGGTGGTGCATGCCTGTAATCCCAGGTGCTTGGGAGGCCGAGGCAGGATTGCAAGTTTGAGGCCAGCCTGGGCAATTTTTCAAAATTTTAAAAAAGTTGGGCATGGTGGTGCATGCCTGTATTCTCAGTAGCTCCAGAAGCGGAGGCAGGAGGATCACAAGTTGAAAGCCAGCCTCAGCAACTTAGTGAGACCCTAAGCAACTTGGTGATACCCTGTCTCAAAGTAAAAAAATAAAAAGGGCTAGGGATGTGGCATGGGGCTTGAATGGCCTTGAGTTCAATCCCTGCTGATAAAATAAATAACTAAATAAATATTTAAAAAAGAAGACTCAGTGGTAGAGTACTTGCCTGGCATGCATGAGGCCCAGTGTTCAATCCACAGTAGTAAAAGAAAGAAGAATTCATTGAGCTGTACACCTAAATACCAAGTGCAAATGGAGTTCAAGAGATAATTTCTGTTAAAGTAATAAAGAAAAGTTAACTAAGCTGGGCATTATGGTACATACCTGTAATCCCAGCCAACTGGGAGACAAAGCAACTTAGTAAGACCCTGTCTCAAAATTAAAAATAAAATTAAAGAACAAAAGGTCTGGGGATGTTGCGTAGTGGTTAAATGCCCCTGGGTTCTGTGAAGAGTGTACATGCCACAAAAATATAAATAAAAACAAGAAGTTATAATAGAAGAATAAAGTAAAACAAATATTTACATAGGAAAAAAGAATTATGAGTCTAATTGTGACTGATCACAATACAAAGAGGAATATTACTGAGAGAGGGAATTTATCAATACAAAATTATAAATTGCTGGAATGTTCATTATTATAATTCCTTTTTTTTCTTTGTTAGTATTGGGGATTAGACTTGGCGGCTCATGCACACTAGGCAAGTGGCGTACTACTGAGCTACATCCCCAGCCCTTTTTATTTTGAGACAAGATTTCACAAAGTTGCCCAGGCTGGCTTTGAACTTGTGATCCTTCTGTAGCAGCCTTCCCAAGAGCAGGGATTACAGGTATGTGCCACCATGCCTTGCCTGTACTTCTGATTTCCATGAATAAGAAGTAAACAGCACCTTGTGCTTCCCTGGAACTGGAAAGAGGCTTTGAAACCATTTTTCACTGGTTCTCAAACTGGGCTTCACCTGGAATCGCATGGGGAGCTTTAAACAATACTCACGGTGGGGCTCATGCTCTATAGGTTGGGGTTGATCAAGGGTTATTAGAGCTTCAAGGTGATTTCAAGTGCCACCAGGGTTGAAAACCCCCAATTCCAACCACTCCTCACAGCGAGCGCAGAGGCGCTGTCCTGGCAAAGGGCTTGTAAACACCCATCAATCGCTGCAGGCCATTTTCTCAGATGTGCTCTAATAGGAGGGTGCTGTGGCATGGATAATACCAAACAGTGAAAGATGGACAGCTAATTTCTATGGTTTGGGAATGCAGCACATGACTTCTGGCTGCAACTGGCCTGGCTAATTCACTTTGCTCTAAATAAATGGGCCTTTCCCAACTCACACCACAACCAGCCCTGAGATGAGGTGTGGAAGGCAGGCAGCCAAATGTCGACTGTGGCCAGTTCCCCAGTGGGCAGCAGACTGTTGAAGGCCCACAGTCTCTGTGCAGATGTAGGGACTTTTCTTACCAAAGTGTTCCACAATGGGCAAAGCAACCTTTCTCCAGACCCTTTACTCTGTGAGGTTGGGGCCAGAGGTGTGAAGATAGAGTGGAGAGAGAGGGACCCCTTTACTTGGGGACTGTTTGTCAGATTTTGTGTTAAGCATGTCTATGTTCCACACTAAGTCAGGCTTTCTATATCAGCTCTTCCACTGCGGTGACTAAAACGTCTGACAAGAACAATTTTAAAGGAGGGAAGGTTTATTTGGGGGCTCATGGTTTCAGAGGTCTCAGTCCATAGAAGGCTGGCTCTATTTCTTGGGGCTCACGATGAGGCCGAACATCATGGCAGAAGAGTGTGGCAGAGGGAAGTGGGTCAAGGCATGGCTCCAGGAAACAGAGAGAAATGCACTAGCCAGATACAAAATATATGCCCCAAAGACACTCCCCCGATGACCCAGCTCCTCCAGCCACATCCTCCAGCCCACAGTTGCCAGTTCAGCCCTCTCAGGGGATTAACTCACTGACTGGTCAAGGCTCTCATAACCCAATAATTTCACCTCTCAGCCCTTTTTCGCATTGTCTCACGTATTGAGCTTTTGGGGGACACCTTTCATCCAAACCATAACCCTCCACCATAGAGATGAGGTCAGTGAAGCCCTGGGAGGTCATCTGCCCACCAAAGCCGAGCCAGGACAGACACTCAGGCTTATCATACTCAAAGATTCTTTTGAGACACCAACTGTTTGAGACAGCCAGCTGCAGACACACTTGGTTCAGATTCTGGGATTTTAAGTACTGCCTAGAGAACTTTTCCTCCCAGTTTTTCAACTCCAATGATCTAAAGGGCACCATGAAAATCTGCTTCCAAATACAGGGACATGACTGATCAAGAGTCCCAGCTGTGGCCCTCTGAAATCTGTCACCTACATCTGTGCTGTGGCTATGTCTCCCAGGCATTGTGCTGCACCCTGCCAGTGAGAGTCCAGCAGCGCAGAAGGGTGGGCCCAATCCTGGAGGCAGGGCCTCCTCTGACAGCCTTGCCAAGGCTTCCTAGACTGCAAGTAGGCTGGATACCACTGCCTCCCCTTCTTCCACTGGGGTCTGATCTGCCTGGCCACCTGATGGCTCACCCAGCCTTTTCCAGCTCCTTCCCTGATTCCTCTCACCTGTTTAATCATTAAACATTAAATCATTAATCCTCTTACCTGTTTATCTCATCTGCCTCTCACAAGCACCTGGATGAAAGAGATGCCTTTCTCCACTGGTGTGTACCTGTGGGGAAAGAGTGGGGGAGGAGGTCACTTTCTGCTGACTCGCCAAGGGGAAGCTGGCCTGAGACAGTGAAGGTGAAGGCCAGGAAATGGATCATTGGCCTCAGTGCCTTGCAGGAAGCCAGTTTAGGCCGTTAGTGATTGACTAGCACCCGACTAACAGTAGGTCACTGTTATTGCAGGCACCCCAGCTCGGAAAGAGTGATCTTGTCCACGTACCTTTGGGGAAGATATTTGTTAGCCTACTGATGCTGCTACGACAAAACACTGGAGAAAACTTAGAAGGAATAAAGGTTTACCTTTAGCTCATGGTTGCACAGGCTTCAGTCCATGGTCGTTTGCCTTCACTGTTTTTGGGTCTGTGGTGAAAAACATCAAGGTGGGGAGAATGTGCTGGAGCAAAGCCATCACCTCCTGGCAACCAGGAAGCTGAGAGAGAAAGGGAGGGCCAGCATCTCAATATCCCCTTCATGGACATGCCCCCACTGATCTAACTTCTTCCAACGAGGCCCACCTTTCAAAGGTTCCACCACCTTCCAATAACACACGGTGCAACCAAGCCTTTAACATGTGGGATTTGGGGGACATTTTAAGATCCAGGCCATGGACAACATTCAAGTCCTGAAGCTTCAGGAAATCATCATAGGGAAGTTTTGTTATTTTTTGCTCCTCCTCAAGGGGGAAAGTAGTTAAAGGGTATGCTGATTCTAGTAACACCTAGAAGAAAGCCGATGCTTGCCCACCAATAGCAGTGAGAATTATTCTGGAAATACTGGACAATGCCGCTAAGAGAAAGGAAAGAGGTTACGGATAGAATTCAAAGCACAAAATATGCAAATAACAGCTACATATAAAACTTGGTGGAAGCTGAGAATTCATTCACAATAGCAAGGAAACATTAATCTTGAGGAACAAATTTAATGGAAGTTGTGTAGGGCCAATAAGATGAAAACTTTAAGTGAAGAAAAGAAAGTCAATTTCAATATAAGGTACTTTATTCTTGAATAGAAATAATATTTTAACATCCAATTCTCCAAATATTCATTTCACTTTTATATGAATATTCAGTACATACTCAGCACCACTTTGTATTAACCGGGCTTTGTTTTTTTTTTAATAATTCCTGCTTTTCACATGCAAACTAACTGATCCAGACCCCCAAAGACCCAGCCTCCCTCTTTCTGGCCCTCTTTATCAGGTTCTCACCTTCTGGGCCATGAGGTTTCCATGACCTCACAGCCACAAGCAGATAGCTAGAGATAGCTACACACCACCCCAGAGCCCATTGTTAACCTGTTTACCCCGCTTCACTTCTCTCTCCCTCCAATAAGGGCCTCAGGGTTGCCCCATGTGGTCTCTACTCTTGAACTTTAACAACTAACTTTTCAATGTCTCCTGATGTGCTGGCCTGCCTTATTGAACCTTATATTTTTCTGTTAATGCACTCTATTTTAAGACACAATCCAAGCTTAGTAGCAGAATGCCTGCTTAGCATGTACAAAGCCCAGCCTGGGTCCAATCCTGGGTTCCTCCCCTCACACCCTCCAAAAACCCACTCCAATTAAAATATTAGATTTATTTTTGTTACTAAAGTTAATACAGGAAAATAACTGAGAAATATAATGTGAAAGTTCTGAAAATGTAGGGCAGCAAGAGGATAGAAGTAGTGGCTAATGCAGGCTGAAGAGGCAGGGTTGGCACCCTCATTTTAAGAATGTGTTATACAGGGGCTGCAGCAGTGGCTCAGCGGTGACAGCACTTGCCTTGCATGTGCGAGTATGCAAGTTCAAACCCCAGCACCACATACACAGCGAAGTCTCAGAGCAACAAAGGCCACATGAATTACCATATAAAGTTATTTCTCACATTCTCTCTCTCTCTCTCTCTCTCACTGTCCCTCTCTTTAAAAAAAAAACAACTTATGGATTCCCTGCTGAGTTTTACCACACCTATGAGGAGGCGCTAACACCTCTCTTTATTAAGCTATTCCAAGAAACTGAAAAGGAGGGAACTCTCCCAAACCCTTTTTATGAGGCAACCATAACTCTGATACCAACAAGGACACATCAAAAAAAGGAAAACTACAGACCAATATATCCCTCATGAACATTGACGCAAAAAGTCCTTAATAAGGCTGTAGCAAACTGTATTCAAAAACCACATCAAGAAGATAATTCACCACGAACAAGTGGGCTTCATTCCAGGTATACAAGGCTGGTTCAACATATGCAGATCAATAAATGTAATTCATCACTTAAATAGAATTAAGGACAAAAACTATATGATCATCTCAGTTGATGCAGAAAAGGCCTTCGATAAAATTCAGCAACATTCATGCTCCAAACTCTAGAGAAGACAGGGATCAAAGGAACTTATCTAAACTATATAAAGGCCATATATGACAAACCCTCAACTAGTATAATACTAAATGGAGAAAAGCTGAAAGCATTTGCACTAAACTCGGGAATAAGACAAGGCTGTCAACTCTCATCACTTTTATTCAATATAGTTCTCAAGACCCTAGCTGGAGCAATCAGGCAAGAAAAGGAAATCAAAGAGATAAGAATAGGAAGAAAGGAAGTAAAACTATCCCTTTTTGCTGATGACATGATCCTATATCTGGAAGATCCAAAAAACTCCACCAGAAAACTGCTTAAGCTTATAAACAGATTTAGCAAAGTGGCAGGCTACAAGATCAAAACCCATAAATCAATAGCTTTCCTATACAGTAATAAAAATAGGGCAGAAGAAGAAATCAGGTAATTGGTTCCATTCACAATATCATCAAAAAGAATGAAGTACTTGGGAATTAATTTAACAAGGGAAGTAAGACTTCTACGGTGAAAATTATCAGACACTAAAGAAAGAAATCCAAGAAGATCTGAGAAGATGGAAAGATGTTCCATGCTCTTGGCTAGGCAGAATTGATATAATTAAAATGGTCATTCTGCCAAAAAGCACTACAATGATTCAATGCAATCCCCATCAAGATACCAATGTCATTCTTTACAGATACAGAAAAAGCAATTCCGAAATTAATTTGGTATAACAAGAAACCCTGAATAGCCAAAACATTATTAAGCAAGAAAGACAAAACAGTAGGTTTCACAATACCAGACCTAAAACTATACTATAGAGCTGTAGTAACAAAAACAGCATGCTACTGGTATCAAAATAGGAATGAAGACCAATGGAATAGAAGACTCTGAAACAAATCCACAAATCTTGAAACAAAATATAACATGGAGGAATGACAGTCTATTCAACAAATGGACAGACTGGACAGCTGCTTGCCGAAAGTTGAAATTAGATCCTTACCCCTCACCTTGCACAAAAATCAAATAAAAATTGATCAAGGATCTAGGAATCAAACCAGCTACCATACAACTGCTCGAAGAAAAGGAAGGACCAACACTCCAGCATTTGAGAGTAAGCAAAGACTTTCTCAGTAAGACCTCGTAAGACCTCGGAAGTGAAAGAATTAAAGTCAAAATGAGTGGGATGCCATTAAGCTAAAAAGCTTTTGCACAGCAAAGGAATTGATCAAAATTGTCAAGAAACAACCTACAGAATGGGAGATAATCATGGCCTGTGATTCTTCTGACAGGGACTAATATCCATAATTTTCAAAGTTCTCAGAAACCTTATCAAATACACAAACAGTCCAATTAATAAATGGACCAAAGAGCTAAACAGAAGCTTCTCAACAGAGGAAATTAAGCGAGCCAAGGAATACATGAGAAGGTGTTCTAAATCACTAGTAAGCAGAGAAATGCAAATGAAAACTACATTACAAGTTCACTTCACTCCAGTCAGATTAGCAAAAGAAGAATATAAACAATACCAGATGCTGGTGGGGTTGGGAGGAGATTGGAACACTAGCACACTGTTGGTGGAACTGTAGACTGGTACAGCTGCTGTGGAAAGCAGTGTGGAGAATACTCAAAAAATTAAGGATGGACCTACCATACGATCAAGCAATCCCTCTTTGGGTATTTTCCCAGAGGAGTTAGAATCAGCACTTACAGCAACACAACAAAATCTATATTTATTGCAGCTCAGTTTACAATAGCTAAATTATGGAACCAACCCAGATGCCCCTCATTGGATGAATGGATCGAAAAGCTGTGGTATGTATATACCATGGAGTTCTACTTAGCAATTAGAAACCACAAAATTGCAACCGTTGAAGGTAAATGGATGGTGATGGAAGAAATCTTGCTGAGCAAAGTTAGCCAAACCCAGAGAGTCAAAGGTCGAATGTTTTCACTCATTTGTGGAGGCTGGAGCTAAACCTAGGCTTGTGTGAAAGGTAGTTATTCTCATGTATCAGACCCAACAAAGGCATAGTAACAAATAATCTAGAGCAATCATAGATATATAGTGCATAGGGGGAGAATAGGGTAGGTAGGGGAGGGGAGAGGGAGGGAGAATAGAGAAGGATCTACAGGGTAATTCTGGTTTAAGTGTATATGTATATCATATTGTTACTTTAAATGCATTTATGATTGTACAATAACTCAATTCCTTAATTAAAAATATTTTTAAAAGAGTGTTATAAATATCAGTCCATAGCATTACTGGGGATAAAGAAAAATTTATATTCACTAATTGAACCTAATTTTAATTTTGACTTCCATTTTACCAAGGTGGAAAATAAATTTTAATCATTTCAGGGCTTCAGGTCTCAACCCCCTACCACCAGCATTGCTCTAAGAACTGTTGGGCTTATTTGATAACCAGGCTTCGGGGTGGGCTTCTGATCCTCAGTAGCTCATCTATGCATCCTTCATGCTTGTTAAAAGTAGTCTGCTATGCCTTTTGTGATATAAAACCTCCTAGGTCACCTCCTCCTCAGGATGATTTCTGTGATGTCATTGCTATCTGCCAGGTGTAAGCAGGCTCTTCAGGGTAGAACTCACCACGGTGCTGGCCAAACAGGAGCCAGAGGATGCAGGCCTGGAATACTGGTGGTGGGCAGTATCTGGGTTAACCAGGTGCTCACAGAAAGTGGGGGAGATGGGAGTTCAACTCGCCATGAACACCATATATCCTACGTGACCTGTGTCCTATGCACACAGGTTGTGGCAAGGGAACCAGCAGGGAGAAAGGCTTCAATGCAAGAGGGGGCTGTGGTGCTGGGCCTTGAAAGACAAAACCCTGATTCACATGGGAGGAATGGGTGAGGATGCACAGAGCAGTGCAGCAGGAACAGCAGGGGCAAAGCTGGGGCTAAAGTGAAACTGGGTCTGACTTCCTGAGCCAGTCATGACATGGGGAAGGGAGGCCATCCTGAGAAATCGCAGGGACCAGGGCAATGAGCCTTGGGGCAAACCACATGCCTACAGATAACCACACCACAGAGCTGTCCAATGACCAGCTCTATCCCTAAAGATAGAAACGTAGATTTTGCCATTTCTGTGGATTTCTAGGTCCTGAGTCCCATGAAGTGGTCCTTCAAACTTTGAAGCTGGAGATCCAGGAGTTTGCAAGTGTTCCTTTCTGTGCTCCCTAATTGGAGGGGTGACCATATAATCTAGATTTGCTGTGGGTTCGCTGACCAGCTGGCCCCTCTGCTGGACAGAAAGGCCTTGAAGGGGAGGGAATATACAACATCAGTCAGTGAAAACCAGAGGCGCAGGCAGCCCCACTTGTCAGGTCTGATTTCATCTCCAACTCTTCTAAGGGTAGGATTGATAAGATTGTCCAATTTCTTCTTTCCACAGTATTCAATTTATTCAGATTAGTTGCAGCAAATGCAACCACAAGACACCAGGCAATTCAAACTTCATCTGTATTTCACTTTCCACAGCAGTCAGCAATCAGTTTTGTCAGGGTTTTCCAGTCATGATTCCCAACTGGAATTCAACTCTTCTTCAACTTTCTTCATACAATCATATGAAACTCTATAGTCACTTTTTTTTTTTTAAGAGGGTCAGAGAAGAATCAACTTCATTTTTTTCATCTGGTCTTTGTTGTTCCAACACTTAGTTGTGTACGTGGTGCTGGGGTTTGAGCCCAGGTCCTTGTGCATACCAGGCAAGCACTCCAACTGCTGAGACACTGCTCCAGCCCCTACTGTAGTCGCCCTTAAGTTTTTGGTTTTTTTTTCCAGTGCCAGGGAACTTTACTGGAATGCACTGCTTAGCTAAGCGTCTTAAAAATAGTAAAGGAAAAAAAACTGGGGGTTGGTTAAAATTTTCACTTTTTTTTCCTTTCATGTTCAAATCCTATTGTTTCTTTGTAATGGATCTGATACTTCTTTCCTTTTTTTGTGAGTGTTTTAACTATGAATTTCAAGTTTTGATTTACATTTTTTTATTAGAAGTATATAGAGATACAGTTGAGGGGGAAACATTATCAAAACAGTAGCAATCAATGTATATAAACTTTGTTATCCAGGGGTAAAGCCAAAACATGGATAACCACCTTGGGTTTCACCTGTTGCAGTTTCCCCCAGAAGAACTCATGTGTTAAATGGGTAGCTCGTGGAGGAATGACATCGGCTTCTGGGATGGTTCCCCCATCTTCCCAATCTCCAGACTCCTATGAGTTCTTCATACACCCTCCCCCCTCC